>CM076571.1:588337340-588488294 GCA_034641835.2 Pinus albicaulis
TATATAAAAAAGGGAAAAGCCATATAGTGTAGTTGTTGTGGTTGCGGACTGTGTATTGAAAATCTAGCAGGCGAGAAGAGAATAGGTATGGACTGTGCATTGTATTTTTTGTAATTCCTGTAGGCAGAAATAGAAATTACAATGACCATGTAAATTTTTTTTTATGCATTGTAAAAGCCAAAATGGAAAAACAAAAGGAGCAACGTATGTGCGTTTTAATGAGATAGAGAGAGCAATTGAAGGAATGTGCAGCACTGCATTTCAGAAGCAGTCAAACATAATTTTTTTTGTAATCCCTCAGAAGAGGAAGAACTTCAGTTTGTAACAGAGTTTTTTTTAATGAATTAGAAGTGTTATTTTGTCTCATCTTTTTCCATCAAATTTTTAAATGATTTCTCTCTATTAGAAGGAGAGATTTTGTTCTCTTTGTGTGTTTGGAATTTTTAAGAAATTTCAACACAACAATCTATTAGAAAATTTTCATTTCAAGTTTTATTAAATCCCTTATCGATAAAAAATTAAAGTAGTACAAGATGGAAAGGGCGTAAAAAAATTATACCAGGGAGATCAGCACGCATAAATATGCCATCATCTGTTTGGAACTAATCAAGTCTTCACTTGGACAAAGATGTAGTCTCTCTGGGCCAAATGGTATATGGCGTGTAATTCCAAAGAGGGAATGGATCAAAGGGATCAGAGAATATCCCAAACACAAAGGGATTGAATAGGTACCCACACCTGAAATACGTATCCAATACATCCCTTCTTGACGAGAAGAACGAATTGAATGTCGCTTCAATTAGAGGCTCTTTCCACCTCTCCACCTTGCTGAAGCGATTTCCACTAGGCTAAGCGTGGCTTGTGGTCATTATTAAACGAATTTTTTTTGTATAGCTTGGCCTCAGCTAAAATTTTCAAAGTCTTACTGAAATAAACACTAGTGATGTTGTAAACAAGATTGCATTACTACATGTATATATAAGCAGACTTGCAGTATAGTTGAAGTAAGAATTTTGAAAAGAATGCCATGGATTCTCCATTCTCTATGTGCACGCGTGCGGAAAAGAGGAAGTGAAAGAAAAAGCCCTAGACGACCTTGCATTTTTATTTCCATTTAAAAAAAGGAAAGGGAGGGTATCCTCAACTCATGCTATTCCTTTCTTACACCATGGATCGCTTGGAATGCACAAGTTCGTTCAATTCAACTTCATATCTCAACTTTCATAAACTCACTTAAATTAGCATAGATCTATATTCACCACCAATTTAATATGAGTATAGAGAGATTAAATTTGTTTAAGTTATTTTAGAGTGAAAAACATTATATATAATTTATTTATAGCATTCTACAATGAGAGAATGCATAAATGTTCACTTTTCCAATAACATTATAATAAAAATAAAAAATTAATGTTCCCAAAATAAAAATGAAAATAATCATAAAAAAAAAAACTATAATACAATTCAATACAAAAAGAATAGAAAATCCCGCTCCAAATTTTTTTCACATTTTTTTAATTAAATATTTGTAAAACAAATTTTTATAAAAAAAAAAAAACCATATCTTATGAATATATTGAAATTGTTAAAGTTCATATTTTTTTATTATAAATTTTGTTATCATACCATATAAAAACATAATTAATTCTAATATTAATATTAAAAGATTAATATTTTTTTCCAAGGAAAAATCACAACTTTATTCATAATGAACCAAATTACATATTACATATTGTAGATGCTAAATAGCATATGGGTAATAACTAGATCCTAGCTTCTCAAGATATATAGAAACTCATTAAAGAGCGAATAACTATTCTATTCTTTTCTACCTTTCTTTTTTGGCACCGGCCAACCACCACTGTTGAGTGTGGAGAATATAATAGTCATTTTTTTCCCTTTTACATTTACTCATAGTTCTTTATTAGAGCCCAAAATTTTAACACATGGATTTGTTTGGTATTACTTACCTCTTTTTTAGGGGTAATCTTCTCACTCTGTAGTTGTGGTATGAAAGACATTGGAACTAATGTTGAGTTATGCTCCACCTCCTCCTTCTATGAGGTTTTCTTGAAATTTTGTTCATTGTTGTTAGAGATGTTTTCTGGTGTGTCTACATCTTATGCTTCCTCTTCCTGAGCTTTTGAAAATTGCGAGCCTTTGTCCTTTTTAGGTTGTCTTTTTTTTCTTTTTGGGGTCTTTTTTAGCTTATGGACATGCACTTTGAAGATGTCCCATTTGAAGACATGTACGAAAACGAAATATCGTATTTTCATAATTAAGAGGTTGTGTTGATAGAATATTATTGTGGACCAACATATGTGATGAGGTAAACCTTGACTAAGGTCTACTTCAACATAAATTTTGGCAAATGTAAAAATTCCTTTGGTGGCTCGATCTGCATAATTCCTTAGAAATTTCCCAACAGAGTTCCTGCTTCCTTCTAATACTTAGTGGTGTCAAAAATACAGTGGAAGATTATGTATCATGACCCATAAGGACATTTTGGATACCACCATGGTGGTAGCGTCAATTCTGGGAAACCAAGGTATCATGAAGACCCCATCATTGACCCAAAATCATGGTCCCTCATTTAATACATAATCCTTTTCATTTAGTGCATCAAACTTCACAATAAAAAAACCCTTTAGAGCAGAGATGAATATCACAGTTTGGTGTCCAAGTAGAGAGAATTCATTAGTGAAGAGCTTCTTATTTCGGCTAGAAACCGTTAAATCTACGTATAACTGCTTTGGTGTGGAAATCTACAAAGTGACTACTAAAGCAAGAACCTGGGACTTCTACTCCACAATATAGGGCCTACGTAGATTTGGTATATGTTAAGGGTTGCTTTTCAAAAATTTCCACCTTCTATTTGACAACATCCTTGAATGATGCAGGGCCTTTGGAGATAGAACCAGAGAACCCACCAAGTAGTCTCATGTTGAGATTTATGGTCACGTTAGGTCTGATGCCATAGTCCTACAACGTGAGGACCTTTTGCAGTAACTTCCCTGCAAAGATAATATTTTTTAGACGTGCTAGTATACCCAAATGTTTTTGACTCTCCACTTGAGGGCTTGAATTCACATCCCAATCCAAATCCTTGTACAAATAGATTTCCCACTCAGAGTTCCTATAACAATTTGATTCGAGACTCCTTCACTTTATTCTAGGTATTGTGCTTTACAATCCATCTTTTTGATTTTTTTTTTACCGATGTATTGGTGAGGTATCCTATATATGGTAGGGAATATCCTAGATTTGTTGCGTATACCTTCTCTGGTGTTTATTTTCCCATGAAAATGGCCGCTCTGAGGAATACCTCAGATCTATACCTTCCTTACTCTCATGCGCTTCGAGATCTAGCTTGTTGTTGCCTCTCTTTAGACAAATGATCTATCCAACGCATAGGGTTGGGTTGATTGAAGACTCAATACCAATATTCCATATGCGCTTGGCATGTTGAATAGATCCTCCCAATGGAAATACCTGAGATGCAATCAACTGCCCATGAATATCGATGTTTGAAGGCTCAGTAGAAGAAGGATGTGCATTTTTTGGAGCAGATCTTGCCCCTACCAAAAAATCAAAGAAAAAATTAAAAAAAGGCCACCTTTCTCGCCGATGATAGGGTTTTCGCAGTTGGTTTTCGAATGTGTAAGCAAAGAGAACCCAAAGAAATATGCTTTGCTCGGCGTAAAATGGTGGATTAGGAGTTGGCCTTCGAATTAGTGGTCGGGAAAAGCTCTACCAGATAAGATTTGTGATTCCACAATTGTGTCAAACTGTTGGGAGCAGTGAAAACCTAGTGCACACCATTGCTTCTATCCTCTAAAAGATAACATTAATATGAAATATTTGCATCTTGACAGATATGGTCTTTCTTGGCGCATAATATACCAAGAATTGGATGGTTCTAGACTTGTTTATAACCCACATTGGATATTTTATTCTATACAGTTCATTAAAATATTTTCTTTTAACATTTTTTCTATATACATATATATAAAGTCGAAATGTTAAAATATTTTTGAAAAAGTATAAATTTTAAACATCTTTTATATATATATATATATATATATATATATATATTTCTAATTATTTTATATGAAGTTATATACTTTACATAAAATTATATTGGGTCATATGACAACTAATTAAATATACATAACAATTTCTTTTTTCTTTTTTTTTCTTATAGCTCATATCCTTTTTTATTTAGATAATATTTTATTTTTATTTTTAGAGTTTTGACTTCTATGATCCATGTGATCGATTCAATATCAAATTAGAATTTTTTTGTTAATAATCACATGCAAATGAATTTGGTCTTGCGTTTCTAGCCAACCAGTATCGTTTATCCTCGGGACTAGGTACGAGATCAGATCGAGTATAAATAGATCCAACCAGTGTGGTTTATCCTCAGGACTAGGTGAGAGATCAGATCACTACATTGAGTATAAATAGATGTAGAGATCAGATCATGACGTTTAGCCATCTTTACATCTATTTTCATTTACATGTGATTATTACCGAAAAAAATCTATTTTGATTTTATTTTTATTTTACAAAAAATAAACATACTTACAATTTGCCTACATACGGTGTAAAATAAGCCTCTCTAGTCAATAAACATGTATATATGCAAATAAGACTTTGCACCATAGTCGAAGCATTCATAGCGAATCTCCGTTAAGTGTGCGGGCGTGGAGAAAAGAGGAAGGAAAAGAAAGTGCCATGGACGGTCATGAACTTTAGTTTAGTTCCATTTACAAATCGGAGGGTACTTTTCATTCCTTTTTGTACATTACAGACTACTTAGAAGGCGCCACTTATATCCAGGAACCTTTCGGTGCGAGCTCACAGGAATATTGGGAGTTTACAAGGAAGCGAGCGAGAACTTTGATGAGATACCTGAACGCTTTGGTCCAAATCAACATCAATAATTCTTAGGGACAGCGTGGACGACTGTCTTCAACAAAATTCCACGGCGGTTCTTGGATGTTCAATCCATTTTATCCATTGTATCAGCATTATTGAACAGTTCTTTTTACAGTACTGCACGGTAAAATATTCCATTTGCCACCACGAAGCATTCTACTCTCTACTTGTAAATAAAATTGTCCTCTTTAAGTTAATGGTCAGTGTACCTTTTATATCGTGTTGGCTTGTGAGTGTTTTGTGTACGATATTACCAGAGGTATTGGTCCCCTAATTTGTGGGTTACTTTTGGTTTTCTTGTGGGACGGTTTTAGTGTCTTGTATGCATGAAGAGAATTTGGGGTTATGTTTTGTAAACTAGAAAAAGGAATACTTTTGGTTTTCTTGTGGGACGGTTTTAGTGTCTTGTATGCATGAAGAGAATTTGGGGTTATGTTTTGTAAACTAGAAAAAGGAATACTTTTGGTTTTCTTGTGGGACGGTTTTAGTGTCTAGTATGCATGAAGAAAATTTGGGGTTATGTTTTGTAAACTATCTTAAGATTGGTTTGGTTTGCGGTGGTTATATATATATATATATATATATATATATATATATATAGATAAAAGTGATATTTTGAGTTTGGTTCGTGATTTTATATATGTGTTTCATATGGTATTATGAGATGTATGATTTTTTTAGTGTTAAATTTGGTTTGTGGTTGTTATTTTATGTAATATTACATATTTGATAAATATTGTGTTTTTTTTTTTTGTGGGGTGTTAACATTGTTATTTTGAGGTTTATTTTCTTTTAGTTGTAAGGTGTAAGTCTATCATTTTTTTCTATCTAAATTTTGTGTCATTGAAAGTTCTTTAGGATATTTCTTGGTTTGGTGATGTGTCATGTTCATGTATGTTAATAAATTTTTATTGTGTTGTTTGGTTTAAGTTTCCATTAGGCTACAAAAAATTATGCAATAAATTGTATGTGTTATTGTAGGTTTTGAAGTTATTTTATAAGTTATGTAGGACATATCTAAATTGGAAGTGCTTTAACATTGTTGTTGTGATGTTTGGTTTATGTGGGTTTTTGGTTGTAAATTGTTAGACATATGTGATAACTTCCAGCTTTTATTGAATTGTGTGGCATTGCCATATATACTATTTTTTTGTTTTGAAAGTTGATTTTGGAGTGTAACTAATTAGGTTTTTTCATGTATAGGTAGACACTTACTCTAAAGTGTAAGTCTCTAGCTTGACATGGTAGCATCTTTTTCTTTTCAATTATGTTTAGGATGTAGTTATTATTGGTTTAACATTACATTTAGGATGTAGTTATTATTGATTTAACATTACATGCTTTCTTGCTATAAAAACATATCTAAATTAAACATGTTAATAATCACTTTTTTTATTTTAATAAGTAAATTTACTATAAATATTATAAAATATGTTGTTATAAAAAGCATATATAAATTATTTAGATTATTATCATTATAATTGTTTTGTTAAACCAACATAGATCCATCTTAAGTAATGATCAAGCATGAGCTCAGAGGGATCACATTTCTTCACATGTAAACTTTTTTAGAGTGAAAAATACAATGTGTTATTTTTCATTATTTAAGTTGTATTTTTTAATGCTAAATATAGTATTATATAGGACCAAATAGAAATTATAACCATAAAACTTTTTTTCCTATATTTAGATATATATGAAGTTGATGTAGACATAAATTAGTTAACATAAATCTTCAAATAGTTTAATTAAATCTCTTTTTGAAATATTTTTGAAAAGTATAAGATTTAAACATATTCACAAATTGTTTTTACTTCTAATTACTTTACAACATATTATTATTTTTAATTATATCCAATATTATTTTCTATTTAGAACATAATTATCTTAAAGGCCCACTGAGGGATGGACAAACATACACATCCCCTCATACTAGGTTGTAGAATGAGCATCTCGACAAGATTTTGATAACTTCCTCTTCACTACAGTAATAATTTTGTTCCTAATTTTAATAACACACAAAACATTTTTTAATATAATATTATAAATTAGTATTATTATTATTGTTGTTGTTGTTGTTGTTATTATTATTATTATTTGTTTTTAATTTAATAAGATTATAAAATTATTTTTTTATAATATATATATATAGATATATATATATATATATATTCAAACCACTTCTATTAATTTTCAAAACATTACAAATGATTTGTAATAGATTCAATTTTCTCCCAATCTCACTCCAACTAGATTTTTTAGCTAAGAGAGATATAAAACCTGATAGTAGAGTGCCAAAAATTATTTTATGTCTAGAAACAAAAAGCGCAAAACCTCTAAAATAAAAAGAAAATACATATACAACCAACCTCCATCAACGATTATGAGGGGGAGTTAGAGCCTTTTGGGTGTGAAAATGGTTTGCGGGTCTAGGGACCCCATGAACGTGGAACTCCAGGTGGTCAATTCTTCTGTTGATCTCATCCTGCCTCGTGTGAGTCTGTCATTGGCTCCATCTAAGTGAAGCCATACTTTCTAGAATTTCCCATTCTTTTTGTTGTAATTCTTTCATGAAATTCATCGCCTTGTTCTGGCCATCATGCCACTACTGCCCTAACTCCACTAGGAGTGCAATGACACTCAGCGATTTCCTGTCGATGAACTCCAAAGATTATGTTTAATTTGCAATACTATGTGCTGGCATGATTTAATGTGAAATTACCCCTCGGAGGCCGCTTCAACACCACCATCATCTTCCACTACGCCTGATTTACAGTCATGAACTTCCATTTTTGTATAGTGAACCTCACCATGTTGGAAATTCCCCCTCTTCCTAAACATTCTTATAAAGGGTCTCGACCACTAAGACCAATTCAATTAGGCCTCCCAAGAACCTTGGTTTACCAAGGAATTATTTCTATAGAATTTAGCAAAATGAAACTCCTCATCCCCAAATAAATCAAACCCAAATGTCAGTAGATGTGCATCCCTTGTGGACCAAAGATGGAATTCAAACATATTATACCACAAAACCAGATAACTAGTTGTTCTGGGATATAACAAAAAGACCTGATACCTCAAGCACCCACATTTAAATTTAAGACAACCAGATGACACAATTCTGTAGAACAAAGCACATGAGACTATAATTTCCCTAGTAAATTCCACAAAGCACAAATATGGAAAACCTAAGAACGGTCTGACATAGCTACAATAGTTTTCCAATTACAACAAAATTCCAAGGAAAAGGATGAAGAGTGGTGTTACTTACCAGGAAGATAGGGGAAAACCACCACACCCTTTGGGATTTTGTAGTGTGAGGACAGAGAGGAGTTTCACTCCACACCACATCCAAAAAAACACCAGGGGACTCACCAATTTTCCACTTACTAAGGTCACAAACCCTAGAAGTTTGTACCTTGAGATAAATATAACACCCACCTCTCCACCTTGCCTAAAATTTCCTCTTTGTGATAATCAAGATGGAAATAATGCATAGTTTTGGGGCATGTGCATACTCAACTTTCACCTCACTACCTTCCAAATATCCCATAACTAGAAAAAAATATCTATGAGAGAGGAGTCACTGTCGAGAATATAATCACCTTGGTGCCTCTCGAAGCTTTTGAGCATCCTTCACTAATTGCCACACTTGGATTTATCACTTATCATGTGTTGTTAGTAAAACATGTGGGAGGATGAACTCCCCGCCCTCATCATTTATTCCACCCCACTCATTCACCCCCATTGGGGGTAAAAAATAAGTTATATACATTAAAAAAATAAAATTATTTAATTTAATTTAAATTTTATATAATAATATTAACTATATTATTTCCTTATTGTAAGTTTGGAAAACGTTCTATCAGTATATAAGAAAAATCATTACATATCCATAACAATTAGTTTGCCACTCAAGAAATCATACCACTAGCACTGACATAGGATTGAAGTCATTTAAAACACTCCATAGGTATGATAATATTGTTCCAGATAACCAAGTGTACACCTATTTAAATAAAAAAATAAATGAACATAACATAAAATAGTTGGGAAGAAAGTAGGTTTGTAGAACATTTTAAAATAAAAAAATATTTTAAAGTGAACCATCACTAGCCTATAGAAGAATCCACTTTGGTGGTAGTAAGAGCTTGGTCATCCTCCTCCCTGCTATTGATGTTTATGCTCATAAGTTTATTATTGATAATAGAAGATAATTTCTTCCTTGACATTGTTGTTCTTAGCCAATATTTTTCCATCAAAGTTTTATCTATTAATATATATTAAAAATTTTCATATACTACGTCTTACAGGACCTAGTATTTCTTGTCTTAGGAATCCATCGTCCAACACTGTCCACTAGCTCTTTAGAAGAAAAGAATGAACACTCAACCTAAGCTTCAAGTCTTTCCATATTTATTTCTTCTTGAGTGTTTTTTGATGTGTAACCCTAATATTTGTAGGAAGAGGCTTCAATATTGTCTTTGGACCTAGTGTAACATGAATAATCTTTGTTGTTGTTGCTATGATTTGATATTATGCAACCAACTCAAAAAATAAAAGAAAATATGGAAAAACTAATTAAAAGCTATCCTCTTTGAGGGGAAAACCTACGTTACATTACATAAATGGAAAATTATTGGATTATCCAAATTATAAGACTTGCTTGGTATATAAAGGAGTCTAAGGGGTCACAATATAATCAGAGCCTTATTGGTCAACATATTTTAAATTCAATTCCTGAAAACTTAGTTATCAATCCAGGGCTTCATAATATTTGAGGCATAGAAAAATTAATTCCAAGGGTTCTAGGTTCACTCTATAAATCCTAACTCTATCCCTGCAATTAAATCACTTGAGTGCACAAGAACAACTTTTACAGAAAGCCTCTTAGTTCTCTTCCTACATTGTTAACACAATGACACCACACCACTCCAAAGACTCGACTATCACTCAAAAAATAAGATGCATTGAAATATATTTCAGAAACAAGCACACTCTGTATTCCTTTAAAAAATTCAAGCTCAATCATTTCGAAACAAACCTAGTCCCGTACTGAAAAACGTTTCGAAACAAATATATTCCTGCACTCGGTTCTTGTACTAGGAAAGATAAAACAAATTTTTTCCTATACTCTGTTCTTGTACTGGGAAAATAAAACAACTATGTTTCTACACTAAAAAATCCTCTGTTTGAGTACTAAAAAGAATACTGTGCAACAAGCCTGAACTCAACTAATGTGAAAATAAACCTTGCTTGAACCAAGAGAAAATCCCCACACCCATCATACTCTCTTTAACTACTTAACAAATAAATCTCAAAATAAGATGAATAATTAATTAAATAACAAAGAAAATATTAAACACTTGTGCCCAAAGAAATAAACTCAGAAATCTACTTTTGTTTATACCATGTTCTGGTGTGATTAATATTGTATACGAGATAAACTTATGCATTTATTAGAGATGAAAAAAAAATTCTTCGCAAGGAAGACTTAACTAATAAATTCATATTAATTTGAGATAATGATATTATGTTCATGTACCCAAAATACCCAAATAGTGAGATGATGATATGAATTCAACAAGAACAAAAAATACGATGTAACTTTGAATCATAAAGTTCTCATGAAAATAACAAGACTACTTGCACATTGATACTATTAATTAATATCGTTCACGTGAACACATTTTTCACTTGCTTATTGCATATATATATATATATATAATCTCAAAAAATGTATGTAAGTCACCAAGCAGGATCTAATGAATAATCACATTTCAACCCTGCAAATATTCAGTCAAAAGAACTATGCACAACATCGAGTAGATCTAAAATTTTAACTAAAGAGATGATTGTGAAAGAAAAAAGAAAATTTCCAAATCCATATCCTTACCGCGTGTTAGCTCCCTATAATTTGCTAAATTGATTGAGATACAAATGGAAATGGGTAACATCAAACCAAGCTTTAGAATCCAAGGACCTAGCCTTCCTAGATTCAGAGAGGGATCTCTCTATTAGATGCAAAGATGTGAACTTTTTTTCTTTTAGATAGTTGATTTTAGGCTAGTTATGAAGTATTGGGTTTGTTGATTATTTTTGGTTGGGTATGATGATTAGATAGACTAGATAGAAACAAGGAAAACTTCAAAGTCATTGGGCAATGGAGTTTAACAAGGTCATGATAGGTTCATTAATGGTTTAGGGAGTATTGTAGGGAAAATCTAGCTTGGTTGGTGGATTTTTTAGGTTTGAAAGGATCATGATATGGAAATTAATTTTGAGAAACAAAGTTTGACAAAGAGAAGTAAAGAATTATCTATCATATACTTAAACAAAGGGATTTGGAAGAATCATAAGCATAGAGAGGAAATCAAAGGCAGAGGAAACCCTAAACTCTTTGATTTAGACTTAAAGAATCTAATTTTCTAAGACAAACATTCAAATGAAACACAAAAAGGAAAGAAACTTATTTAACTTTCAGTGATTTCATCATCCAAGGTAGAAAAAAATTAAGATGCACAAGTAACTATAATCAGAGAAGGAAAGAAACCCTGAACATCCAAGATTATAGCTATGAAGGTCCTTTAAAACAATTATTTAAGTAAATGCAAAGAGCAGGATTGAAACAAACTTCTTTGACAAACCTAATTAATGATGCTTTAAATAGATGACTTCAAGAATAGTGTTTTTAGTGGAAACAAGAAAGTAGAGCTAGCCATAAATCATGCTTGATACCAACTGATCTAAACAATTCAAGAAATAGACAAGCTTAGGAAATCCTTAGAGAGAAAAGATGGATTCTCTAACATATCCTAGCAGAAGAAAACATTAAGGGAGTGAAGAACAAACAAACCTAAGGTGCCATTAGAAAACATTTCTTAGTCTAAATTATTTTTCCTACTGCAACATAGAAATATGGAAACACAATGATAAAATAGAAAACATAAAAAAAAAGAAACACTTCACCATCAACTAGGCTCATGCATCCTGCAACCAGTCCTCCTCCATCAACAAACAAAACAAGGCATTGATAAGCTCCAAAACATCAAATTGTCTTCAACCTCCAAGGGACTATGTATTACTTCAAAATCAGTCATTAAAATCCAACCAAATACATAAGACCCTCATGCTCGATTTATGAAGAAAATGAGGAGGTGGAAACCCTAAGAGGCTTCCAGAAACCATAATTCTGTCATAAATGTCATTTATGTGCTTAATGACCATGCAAGGCCCAAGACAAATAATAGATAAGTTAATAAATGAAAAACATCAAAACATAACTCCTGAATCAAATTCGGAGTAATTGCCCAAGAAAATATTAAAAAATCATTTTTTCCATTAATCAGTGTCTTTTGTTGACTTTTTGGCAAAGACAGTCTCTTTGCGGAGCGCCAATTTTGCAGAAAATAGGTTGTTTTGCAACCAAGTTTTGGACCACTTCCCGATGTTAGATTTTGCTCCGTGATAGCTAGTTGGAAATCTTGAAGAGTCTAATTTCCAAAAATGCATTTTGTTTCTTGATCTAGTCCCTGTAACCCTATAAAAAATGCTAAATCTATAGTCTATCATTTGCGCAGCGCCATGCCTAAAACAGAGGTAGAAAGGTGATTTTTGAGGTGTTTTTTGACCTTTTGAGGGGTCAAAACAACTCCAAATATTCTGAAATTTTGTGTGGATGATGTGAAGGTCATGAAAAATCCAAAAATATCAATTTTTCCTCCTAAATATTCCCCATATTTTTGCGGAGTTCTAGTGGTGCTGCATAAACTAGGCCAAAGATTCTCAAAAAACAAAAATTTCTCCAAATCCCTTAAAAATTGGTGGAGACCTTCAATTTATAAGAAGCATTAGCCAAAATTCGAAGGCTTTTATGCTCATTTTCCCTTTTTAGGTTTTTTACTTCAAGGAGAGCCTCCTTGAGTTTGGCACAAGCAAACCTATTGTTCTTTGCATAATGCTTGGTCATCTTCTTTTCGAGAGCATGACCTCTCTTGATCTTCTTGAAGTGATTATGCTCACTTTTGTAATGTTGAGTGATGTATTGTGCCATGCAAAAGTCTCTCTCTAGCTCTTTTATTTGTGCATCTTTGGTTTGAAGTAGCAACCTAGTGGCCATCTCCTTATCTTCATTGTCACTGTCTAGGTCAATGCATTTGGGCTTTTCTGTAGTTTTCTTGTCTCTCTTACCTTTCTTACCTTTGCCCATATTTTTTTTTCCATTGTCAATTCTTTGAGCTGATGTAGATGAGAAGGCCCCTTGCCTTTTGGAGGAAGAAAACACTTGCCTTGACCCTCTTTGATATGTGCATGTAAGAGGAGTGATGGAGGTTTTGGTGGTGTCTTCATCATGGCCATGAACTTTAGTGTTGTCATCATCTCCCTTACCTTTATCATGATCCTCTTTAGTTATTACATGCTCTGTTTGATCATTGCTTTTTTGAACTTCAACACCATCATCATCATCATTTTATTCACTGCCTTCTATGCTGTCACTTTGGCCTTCAAATTTATCATTAACCTCTACACTTACTTCACTTTCACTTTTTTCATCATTATTACCCTCCTATGTTTCCATATCATCTGCCCTTGACATGGTGATTAGGGCTAATGGAAAAAATAGGGTTTGTAGGGGCCAAATGAAAATGGTTGTCAGCTCTTCACAAACGAGTGGTGTGGTGGTGGGGTACATGGCTGAGTGCCTTTGAGGTTTGATGAAGGTGTTTTTTTTATATGATATGCAACCACCCTAATTCACTCTCCCCCAAGTGACAATTATTTTCAAGGAGGCCAAAAAATAGAGGCTTATTTTGCATTGAATACCTAGGGTTTGCTGAAATTAGGGTTTAACCAAAAAATACTCGAGGAGGAAATAAATAGGCCACCTACCACTTTTTACTCTTCTGCAGGCTTTGGAGGTGACTTGGATGTGTCTTTGAGCTTTTGGGCAAGTTTTCCTGTAAGTCTGGAGGAAATTCTGCATTTTGCACAGCACCAGCTATTTGTGTAGCACCACTGTCCACTTTGTGTACTGCAGTGCCAAAGTGCACAGTGAAAAACCCTGTTTGCATAGCACCATGGTCTTATTTGCACAACGCCAGTCATTTGTGCAGTGCCACTTCAGCAGAAACTGGGTCAACTTGTAGCCAAATGTTGATGACCTTTCAGATGTCTGATTTGGGCCCGTGATAGCTCGTTGGAAATATTGACTTGTATAATTTCCAAATACACCATTTTTTCATGTTTGGAGGTTATTTTCCTATCAAAAGTTGATTTTCCCAAGACTGGTCAAAACATTCTGAATGATGGTGGCAGAACTGCAGAGTGCTGGTGCAGACCACTTTTACATGCATTCCTTAACTCCAAATTGAGCTCATGATAGGTCATTGGAAAAATATTCAAGTATGATTGTCTTTTGATTCATCAAGAAAGTCATTTGGACACTCCAGCTGTGAGAAAACATGATTTTCCCAAGGTCACTCCAGTAGTGCAAATATTCTCCCATGATACCCGTATTTTTAAAATTGCTCCAAAACCATGATAAATGTGTTAATACTGAAGGAGGTTTTTTGTCTTGGACTGATTATGGAAAAAAAACTCTCTCACCTTTGGTAATTCCATCTCTATTTGGTCACAAACAAAGTTTGAAGAAAAACTTGCCCTAGTTGTGACACATGGCTTATCTCTTGGAATGAATTCTTTGAAAATGATGGAGGCATGATGTTTATGAGCTGGTATAGAATTATTATTGCTAACGTGATCTATCAAATGAATCCTTTTCTCTTGTGCCTCCTTCCTATTAGGTCTCTGTAGTTTGTAAAGAGTGGCAAGAACAAATGCTGCAGAGCCTACATCAGAACCACTTTGGGATTCTAGGATCTAGCCCTCTTGAATCCAAAGAGGGATCTCTCTATAAGTGCAAAATATTGATTTATATTTAAGTTTTTTAGTATGATATTAGGCTAGTTATTAAGTATAAGGGTTTTTTTTTGTTTGGTTGGGTATGATCTTTAATTGGATGGAATATCACAAAATGAAAAAATTTCTGAAGGGTGAAGATGTAAGTATATTGAGAAGTTTTCGGCAAATAGGATTGGTATGAAATAGGCTTTAATCCATTGGGCTATGGAGTCACAAAAGGGTTTAGTTGCACAACAATTTTCAAGAGTGGTCCATGGGGCAAGTCATCTATATCAAAGGATCTTTTTAGATTGATTTTTGAATATGGAACATAAAGTGTTGAGAAAGGGATAAAGTTAACAACTCGACAAGAATTTAATCAACTCTACCATACATGAAAAAGCCTATTTAAGCAACTGTTTGAAACCAGCCAAAGGACAGGACATACCATGAACTCTTTGGACAAGCTATATTATAGTTAACCTATCAGACAACAATCCAGCAATATAACTAGACTACTTTCAAAACGGATGAAAAAACTTAAGAAAACAAAGGGCAGCTTACGATCAGGTAAGATCTTTTAATCTAGCTTGCCTTCAGCATACTCTTAAGGGAAAACTTCAATACAACATTTCAAGATTAAAATAGGGGCAAGGCTAACCTTAAATCTCCTCAATTCAAGACTCTAGTGAGCATGCAATAAAGATATCATTCAAGAACTTCCTTTCAAGTTTTACACATTAAAACATGGACTAACCAACTTTCATTGACAAGTTTATACTTAATTAAATCAGTCCCAAGTATCACAAGTAGAAGAAAACATTTAGATAAAGCTTATCGGTGAGAGTAGGGTACTTTTAACAGTAAATCCTAGCTCTATGCTTGCTGTTCTTTATTAGAGAAAAGTGAAAAAAATGGAAAACATGAAAGGAAAAAAAAATACAGTAAGGGTTACTTCACCAATGATATAGACCAGGATCCCAAGAATTATCTTGTATATTCATTGTCAATCCAGTTAAAAACTACATATCCAATGTTTGATCACAGCTTCAAACTTCTCTTCTCAGCCTATCTTCTTCAATAACTTAATAGAGCTTCAAAGCCTCAGAACTTATTTACATTCAACAATAATTTGATACAACAACTATTACATCAAAATCCAACAATAAAACATCTTCTTCAGAAGTATTTATAGAAGAAAGAGGAGGTGGAGTGAAAGGAAGTTTCTTTGGCTTAATTAATACAAGTTAATTCTTCTCTGTCTTTGAGGGGTTCGATAGAGGAGATTTCTGATGTCTTTCCTTGTATTAACTGTTTTTCATTAATATTTATCTACTTTGGTTTCTTTTACTAACTTTACACTCTTTTGGGTAGGCTGGCAATTACTCTGGCTTCTTTTAGGGAAAAATATCTCTGACTATGCTTTAACTTTGCCTTCATTTGATTTATTGAGACTACAGGTGGCGCTTGGTAGCTGAGAAGGATAAATGGCCTTTGATGTGGCAGTGAAGGCCTCTTCTAACTTATTTGATCTGTTTCTTTGCTTTACAAAACAAACTGATTTTAACTTTTATTTGCATTTAGGATTCGTAAGCCTTTCTTATCACTTTCGGGCTTCATTCTTTGATTTATCACTTTAATTATTTTTCCCTTTACTTCGTGTTTTTCTTCTTCCACTCATAAACTTTACTACTAATTTTCTCCATTGTTTTTATGCACTTCAATCCTTAGAATTATTGCTTCTGCCGCTTTATCTGTATAGGTGGATTTTTGGCACTGGAGGGCTTGATCGAGGATCAGTGCTTGTGATCCAAAATAAACATGAAATTTAAACCCTGTCGGTTCCTTTTTATATGGAATTTGGGCCGTAAAATCGTCATTCTGGGTTGAACTAGTCACTTGTCTGTGACTGTGGAAATTTATGGATTAACCACCATTTTTAAAAATCTTGCAATCAAACGAGAAAATCATCATAAAATCCTGCGCGGGGCTTAAAAATGCTTGAGAGGGCTTCATGGAGGTGGAGGAGCATTTGAGGAAGAAGTGAAAAATGCAGCGATGGAGAAAAAAGCATGGCAGAGGTGTAAAAAGGATTAAAATTCATTTGGGAGCGACGAAAAAAAAGGACCGTCCGATTCGATTAGATCAATTACTAAGATTTCATTCAATGGATTGCATTAGTGGACAGGAGGGGAGAGAAAAGTGAGAGACCATTTAATACGGAGCAATGGGATGAATATGGAGCAATGCGATGAGAGATCGGCGATGGAAGGCGTGATGCAATAGTGGGAAGCGTGATGTGCGATGAAGAGCGCAAGCTGTCGGATCATTGAAATGAACGACGGAGATCCAAATGGGAGATGGGGGGTATATGGAAAGGCAGAACAAGAAGAGCCCGCGAGACTTCGAATTAAGGGAGATGGACGACGGAGATTTAGAGTGGAGATATCGCATCGACAGATAGCAGAAGTGCAATATAGAACGGATAGTGAGTTGGCGCGATGCGATGACATCGCATTGGCGATGTGCCATCGCATCACAAAGTTTGTAGGAGATGGCAATGTGAGGACTGTTGCATCATTGCGATGCGATGGGCCTGGGGCTTGGTCACACCGCCCAGTCACATGCGAAAAGGGGCTAAAGGCTAAGCCAAAGGGGGCTAAGGGCTAAGCTGAAAAGGGGCTTAACACCTTAATAAAAAACAAAGTTTTTTAAAGGGATAATGGAGGTTTTTTGAGGGCTCTGATAAGGTTAAAAAGTGTTGTTTAAACCTCACAAAGGAATTTTTACAAGGTTTAAAGGGAGATTGGAAGAAAATGAGGGGAAAAAATGAAATGGAGGGGTAAATGATGAAAAATGGATGGAGTGGAGCCTGATAAGCAGTTTTTCTTTTATAACAGCAGATTCTATTGATGGAAACAGAAATCAAGATGGGTTTTTTAAGATCAAAAGGAAAGCAAAGGCTTCAAGAAATCACAATTTTTGGAATTAAATTGTTTCTTGAAGGCTAAAAAATATTTAGCCACTATTTGGTATAACAAATTTTTATAGGTGGCTAACATTGGCTCCACATGGGGATGGCATCTTCTTGAAAGTGTCAAGAATTTCAAAAAAATTATTTCTAGAATGAGTTTGATCAATGCCTTGAATTTTGACAATCCTTTTCTTTTTATCAACTGCTTGGAAGAATGGTTAGAACCTTTAATAACAAAAAAATGGTTATTTCCCAATCAACTACCTACAGAACCTAATTTCTATCATTTTTTTTTCTTCATAAGGTGCACTTGGACTTGCAAACCTTTTCATCACCCATTTTATTATTTTATTAAAAACATAAAACTATTCTAAGTCTACCCTTATTTCTCCATGATTTCAGATTAAGCAGTTGAACTCATAAGTTTCTCTACCTAATCTATTTACCTGCCAGGATTAAATTGTCTGATAGATTTTTATTCTCTAATTTCTAAAACAGAACTTTAAAAAAAGCCAAGCTAGGTTTAAGCAGTTTGACTTGCTGTGGATCTATGGCATATAAACAGGCTGTACATAGACTTTTATTTGCAGAAAATTAAAACAAAACTGTGAAGGCTTAAGATCTAAAAATTAAAAAAATCCTTCATTATTTCTTCAGCTCTAGTTTTGATCTTGTTTGAGTTATATTTTCTTTCTTTTCTGGTTCAATTTTTGATCATTTTGGAACCAGTCCTTTTCTTTCTCTTGGACTCAGATTTTGATCTAATTAGAGCCATTCTTCTTTTTAGATTCATAGGTTCAGGTTTTGAATTTGTTTGAACCTTTCTTTTCTATCCTAATCTATTCTATTGATAAGCCAAGATTAAATTGTTTGGAAAATCTGATTCACTAACCTATCAACAGTAAATTGAAATCTACTTAGTCATGATTAGGCTATATGACTAAATAGTAGTGCTCTTTTTGGTATGGGGTTGTACCTTGTTTTAAATCTGCCCTCTTTTCTCTTTTTATTGTTTTTGTATTTTTCTCATTTTCTAACATTGAAAACAGTGATAAGCTATGATATTTACAATGCAAAGACAAAAAGCTCCAAATTGATGTTCTAAGAAAAATAATGCTTGAGCATCTTGCCATTGACAGGACCTCCAAAAATTTCAGTTCCATCCAAATCATGCAAAAAATAAGCATTGTTACCCACAGTAGAATGAATGAGGTAAGGGACTAGCCATAAGTTATCACATTTTCCATGTTTGCCCTTATCTTCTCTCCTGGAATCCCACTTCATAACTTTGTCACCAATGTTGAAATCACTGGCTTTTGTCCTTTTATCAAACAACTTCTTGATGTTTTCTTGCTTGTGCATTGCTTTGTTGTAGACTTCTCCCTGGTTTGTTGAAGATGTATAGCCTGATTTATTCTTCTTGTCATATCATTTTCTTCAGACTGTACTTCTTGGATCAGCTTCTTGACTGGCACTCCTAGATTGGTTGGAAATATTGCATCTGTTCCATAAAATAGCTGGTAGGGAGACATTTCAGTTGATTTTTTAACTGTCAATCTGTCATCCCATAGTCCATGAAGTAGCTTAGTGTGCCAAGATTTTTTATTTTCTTCCAGCAAGTTTTTAATTATATTCACCAAACTTTTTTTTGAGGATTCTGCCAACCCATTACCTTGTGGGTAATAATCTATAGAATGGCCCAATGTAATCTGATATTTATGGCATAATTCAACCATATTTTTGGATTCAAATGCAACCACATTATCAGTGATAATCTCCCTAGGACAACGAAATCTAGCTAGGATATGCTCTTCAAGGAATTTTATGATGACAAAGTCTGTGGCTTGCCTAGAAGGAATGGCTTCTATCCATTTGGTAAAATAGTATGTTGCTATGAGGATCCATTTATGTTGGGCAGATGAGGTTGGATGGATTTCCCCAATGAAGTCTAGACCCCATTGTTGAAAATTTACTTCAATAATGATTGGATGTAGGGGTAAGGGAAGCATTTTTCTTTTTCCTTCAAAGAGTTGGCATTTGTGACAGGAAATAATCATTTTGTGGACATCTTAAAAGAGGGTGGGCCAATAGTAACTATCTTTAATGATTTTATTGGCATTTGTTTCCCAATAGAGGTGGCCTCCACATTCTCCTTCATGCAACTCGTGCTTGATCTTATTTGCATCATTCTCAGGAAAATATTTAAGCAATAATCCACTAGGATTTTTCCAATATAAAAATTTATCCAAAATGCAGTATTTAACAGCTTTCAAATTTAAAAATCTTGCCTTTGTTTTAGACAAACCAAGAGGTGTATTTAATTTGAGTAGGACATACAAAATATCAACATACAAGATGAAGTCAGAAAATGATCTTCAATATTTGGAGTTGACAACTCCTCCTGTTCATCTAATGCATCTAACATGTTAATATCAAGAGCTTCAAAATTAGACTCAGCCATTAATATTACTAGTTCTTGTCCTTTTATGAGCTTAGTGAGCTTGATTTCAAGTCATATTTAAGTATCATAGCAATCCACTATCCTCTTTTTCCATCTGGATCTTGGGTTAGAATTTCTTTTACAACTGAATTGGGCACAAATGCAATTATGTGAGAATGAAAAATATAAAATCTGAAGTCTTTTAAGGCTTTGATCAAGGCAAAGGCTTCTTTTTCCATGATATTGTACTTTAGAGGTGCATCTCTTAATGCCTCAATAAAAAATGTAATTGGCTACTCTTGTAACTTCAAGTTTTTATGTAATAGGACAACAACTATTGTGTGTTCTGATGCAAATGAAAAAATGAAGAAATTCTTTGTAAAATCAGGACTAATGAGAATAGGTGTTTTAGTCAATGCTTGTTTTACTAGTTCAAATGATTTTTGTGCTTCTGAGGTCCATTTAACTCCTTCTTCTCTTTGAAGCATATTGGTTACGTTTCTAAGGAGTTCAGCTAAGTTGGGTATGAAAATTCTCAAGAAATTAATCTTCCCAATGAAAGATTGAAGTTCCTTGATGTTTCTAGGATGGTTGATTTGCAATATACCATCAATCCTCTTCGGGTCTATCTTTATCCCTTCTTCTGATATGATGTGTCCAATAAGTTTACCTTCTTGGAGACCAAACATTGTTTTCTTTGGATTCAAGGATAACCCATACTTTCTGCATTTCTCAAAGACCTTTCTCAAGTGTTCTAGGTGTTCTTCATCTGTTTTGTAGTAAACAGTGATGTCATCAAGATAAATAATGATGAAGAAGCCTAATTCTTCTGAGAATGCAATATCCATGGCTCTCTGAAATGTGGCACCAACATTCATTAAACCAAAGGGCATTTTCACATACATAAAAGTACCCCATGGAGTGGTGAAGGTTGTTTTGACTTGATCATTAGGATGTACCGATATTTGATTGTAACCTGAGAAGCCATCTAGCAAAAGAATTCTTTTAGACCCAACCACCTTTTGTAGGATATGATCCATTTTGGGTAAAGGGTAGTTGTCCTTTAGTGAGGCTCTGTTTGAGTTTCTAAAATCAATAGAAAGCCTTATTTCTCCTATTTTCTTTCTAACTAACACAAGATTAGACATCCAATCTGAATATCTAACAGAGACTATAATTCCAGCATCATACATTTTCTTAATTTCTTTCTCAACCAGGGGTAATTGAATAGGGTTTATTCTATGCAATTTTTATCTAAAGGGCTTCTGGTTTTCTTTGAGGGGTATCTTATGCTGAATTATTTTTGTGTCATATGATTTAATATCCTCATAACTACAAGCAAATACATCAGAGAACTCTTTCAACAACTCAATATATTTCAGTTTGATGTGAGTTGGCAATTTCTTAGATAGTTTGATCATTTTTTGCTTTTGTTTACTACCTATGTTACATTCTTCTACTTTAGTTTCAACAGGTTCCAGTTTTGGTTTCTTGGAAACATCATTGAAATAAAAAAATTCTTCTAATGGGACCAATCCCTTTGGCAAGCTTTGAGTGCTAGAATGCAGCATTTATAAGCGTCCTTTTTCTAAATCTACACTAATTTTTGTTGTATGTTCAAGTGAATTCTTCTATTTGTTTATCTCCCTCAAACACTTGCCAGTATTTTTCATTGTCTAGGATGGCTGGTCTGTATTTCTCTTGAATAGTGTGTTTTTTGGTTTCACAAGGTCTTTTGCAAGTACTAGCGAAAATGGCCAGTGCATTGGCATGCGTATTTTGGTTTCTAGGGACAAATTTAAGCTCATACTCATAAATTTTTTTGAGTAAATCTAGGGTATGATTTCTATAGGCTCTTAATCTGGGATGTTTTTAAGTGTATTTTCCATTAATCTACCTAATTATTAGCTTATAATCTCCATGAAAAATTATCCTTTTGGCTCCCAATTTTTTCAATAAATACAAGCCTAAAAGGAGTGCCTCATATTTTGCTATGTTATTAGTGCATTGAAAGTTTAATTTCTATGAGTGTCCTTTAGCATGATTGTTCTTTGTGTTGTGAAGCCACACTCCTGCACCTGCACTATTCTTACTGTGAGAGCCATCAAAACTCATACTCCAAAGAGGACTTGTTTTAGATTTATTATTAATTTCACTATTATCCTCTTTATATTGTGTGATTTTAGATTGTTCATGTAGGTCATCACTATGTTGAATTTGGTTTAGTTCCTCATGTTCTTCAATGTGCTGAGGATTCTTCTTTTGACTCTCAAGGTTGACAACAAATGGATGACTGTTTTGTAGCTCTAGACCTATGATTTTTTTGCTGTAATTTTCTGATTTGGAAAATTGTTTTGATACTTCTACTTTCTTCTCCTCTTTTTCTGCGTTTGAAACAATGTTACTGTGTGGGGTGGCCACTAAGTCAGTTGATGTTTCATGTTCAAATTCTTGATCATTAAAATTTTCATTATTGAAGATAATAAATGAGTCAAGGCCTGTGTGTACAGAATAAAGAGGAGAGTTTTCCAGTCTCTCTTGGCTACTTACCATGTATTGCATGTGATATTCCCTATAAAGTCTTCCAGTTTGATTGAAAATAGGGATGGTATCATATGTCATATCCATTTGCATTGTCCCTTGTAATTTAGCTCCCCGTGACCTTGATAAAAGCATACCATATTTGGGGGGTACATCAGCCACTACAATATCCATCACTAAAAACTTGGCTGGAATTTGTGCTAAGTTTACACAAAGGTCTTTGATCAAACCTAAGCATTTCACTCTACTAGAGTCAAAGGAGTATAGATATTTGTAAGGTCTAGTAATTTCAAGGCCTAAACTCTCCATTACTGCTTTGGGCATTAAGTTGTGAGAGGCCCTTGAATCATGCATAGCATTATGTAAAATCTTGTCATGAATATTTAAACTAACATAAAATGGAGCAACTAGCCCTTCTTGGTATCTTCCTTCAATATTAGGACCAAATAAGAGCTCTGGTTGTTCATCATTGAGATTTACAATGTCATTATTTTCTCCTGTGTTGAAAGCTTTCAAAATTTTTGATCTATAAACATCTTGGGTGACTAACTCAGTAAGGGGAACAAATATTTTAATCTTGGCAATTTCTTGTTCCAAACTAAAAGGAAACTGATTTTTTACAGTGTTTGTTTCAGCCTTGTTAATCACCAATTTATCAGCAAAATCAACTTGCTGATTTCCTCTATTTACATTAGTAAAAATTGTTTTTATAGGAGCACTAGATGAAGTGCTAATGCTACTAAGGTATGCACTTTGTTTTTCATTATTTTGAGTGCCTTTCTCTTTGTTTTGATTAGAATTTACAACCACTGTATTATCCTTCTGTTTTGTAATTTTGGGTTTGTTCACAGGGTTGTTTTTTGTAGATTTTTCAGAGGTTTTATTATTGGGAGTTTCCTGATTCTTTTTACTCCTAAGGTCATATTCTTTTGGAGTCTCTATGATGAAATTTTCCAGATCTTGATAATAATGTTCATCTTCTATTCTTCCATCATCATAGGGTATATATAAACCTTGTTTTCTATTAATATGGACATCAAAATCATCACTTTCTACTCCCAACATGTTTATATTATCTTCCTCTGTTTGTTCAATTGTTTCTTCAACCTCACTTACATAATTTTGCTGAAAAGGAGGCCTAATCTCTTGATCAGAGTCTCTTGGTCTGTTTTGAGGTTGGTTTCTCCTAAAATTCTGATTTTGGTTCTGATTTCTATTTTGAGAGGCTGCCTAATTTTCTCTAGATTGAGCTCTCTCAAATATGTTTAACCTCTCCATCATCTTTTATATAGTTTTGGTTAAATTTTGAAATGTTAGGATCGGATGTAAAGGGTGTGATGTCTTCCCTATATGAAACCCTCTTCTCGATCTTCATTCTAGCTCTCTTGGCAATCAAATTGGCTTCAACACTAACTGCCCCTCCTTGCATTTCTTCTAGGGTGAGGTAGTTTCTTTCTCTAAGTTGGTAAGCCATTTCAGGATCAAAGCCATCAGGAAATTTCATTAAAGCTAGGCCTTGAGGAGGTTTCATATGAAGAGGTAGGGCATTGTATACACTATTAAATCTAGTGCAATACTCTTGAACTCCCTCTCCTGCATTTCTTTTGATATTCTCATATTCTGATAGAATTTGAAGAGGGTTCTTATTAACCTCCCATTTTTTTAGAAACAACTGGTGAAAATCTTGGAGGTCATTGATACTATGAGGGGTTAAGCCTTTTAACCATTTTCTTGCTTCTCCCCCTAAACTTTAAGCAAAAAATATGAGTTTGACAGTATCATCATCCATTTCATTTCTGTCAAAGTAGTCATTTATTCTGTCCACATGTAAATGAGCTGTAGTAGAACTACTGGCATCATACAATGGTATCTTGGACTGATATTCTTGTGGCAGATTGAATAGAGGTAAAGGAAGGACTAGAGGAGTATACCATGTTTCCATGATAGGAGGTTGTGGAACAAATGGAGGATTGACAGGTGGAGGGTCTATGAAAGGAGGGAGAAGGTAGAATGGAATGGTTTGAAGAGTGGACAGATGGATAATAGAAGTACTTGGACCAACAAGGGACTGTTGAGTAGATCTAGGGTGAGAGAGACCAAAATTTTGAATATAATGAAAATCGGGAGGTGTAGAAGGATGGGTTTCTCTGCTATTATGGTCACCACTATGTTGGCCTGAACTAGGAGGCTCAAATTAAAACTGATATATACCACTAAGTGACCTAGCTCTTGGTAAATTAATTGAAAAAGGTAAGTGAACTTGGGTATTTTCAAGTGCTGCAAGGCTTTCAGGAAAGGAGTTAGCTCTTAAGACTGGTCTGACAATAGTTGGATTTTTAACCTTAGGAGATTTCCTAAGGCTTCTTTCAGGATGATCACTATCTCAGGAGGATTTGGGTCAGGATGGATTCTAGTATAAATTCTTTTTGAAGCCACTGTGTTGTGTTTTTAGACCCACTATTAGAAAATTTTTGTCAAATATGACAATCTTTTTTATTTTTAAAGGCAAACTAGTCTTTTAACAAAGAAAAATTAATCCTTAAAGTCTTCTTTACTGAGTTCAAATGATGTTATGATAAAGGGTTTCCCAGTGGAGTCTTTGGAAAACCAAGGAAAATTAGCAGGCCTACTGATGTTCAGTGGAGTCACCAGGTGAAGAGTTTTTACTTGTTTTTGAGGGCTTGAATGTTGTTCACCATCAACAATCACAACCACTCTGGACAGAAACTTGATTCATTTGTTAAGAATGGGATTATCTGAGTTGTGAAGTTATCTATTACTTTAGAAATCCCCAGTATGGTCACCACTATGTTAGGTCTCCGTAGTTTGTAAAGAGTGGCAAGAACAAATGCTGTAGAGCCTACATCAGAACCACTTTGGGATTCTAGGATCGAGCCCTCCTGAATCCAGAGATGGATCTCTCTATAAGTGCACAAGTTTTATTTATCTTTAAGGTTTTTCGTATAATATTAGGCTGGTTATTAAGTACAAGGGTTTTTTTTTGTTTGGTTGGTTATGATCTTTAATTGGATGGAATATCACAAAATGAAAATGTTTCTGAAGGGTGAAGATGTAAGTATATTGAGAAGTTTTCGACAGATAGGATTGGTATGAAACAGCTTTAATCCATTGGGCTATGGAGTCACAAAAGGGTTTAGTTGTACAAAATTTTCAAGAGTGGTCCATGGGGCAAGTCATCTATATCAAAGGATCTTTTTAGATTGATTTGTGAATATGGAACATAAAGTGTTGAGAAAGGGATAAAGTTAACAACTCGACAAGAATTTAATCAACTCTACCATACAAGAAAAATCCTTTTTAAGCAACTGTTTGAAACCAGCCAAAGGACAAGACATACCATGAACTCTTTGGACAAGCTGTATTATAGCTAACTTATTAGACAACAATCGAGAAATATAACCAGACTACTTTCAGAAGGGATGAAAAAAATTAAGAAAACAAACGGCAGCTTAGGATCAGGTAATATCTTTTAATCTAGCCTAATTTTAGCATACTCTTAAGGGAAAACTTCAGTACAAAATTTCAATATTAAACTAGGGGTAGGGCTAACTATAAACCTCCTTAATTCAAGACTCTAGTGAGCATGCAATAAAGAATCATCCAAGAACTTCCTTTCAAGTTTTACACATCAAAACATGGACTAACCAACATTCCTTTATAATTTTATACTTAATTAAATCATTCCCAAGTATCACAAGTAGAATAAAACATTTAGATAAAACTTATTAGTGAGAGGGTATTTTTAAAAGTAAATCCTAGCTCTATGCTTGCTGTTCTTTATCAGAGAAAAGTGAACAAAATGGAAAACATGAAAGGAAAAAAATTATAGTAAGGGGTACTTCACCAATGATATAGACCAGGATCCCAAGAATTAGCTTGTATATTGATTGTCAATCCAGTTACAAACTACATGTCCAGTGTTTCATCACAGCTTCAAACTTCTCTTCTTAGCCTATCTTCTTCAATAACTTAACAGAGCTTCAAAGCCTTAGAACTTATTTAAATTCGACAATAATTCAATACAACAATTATTACATCACAATCCAATAATACAACATCTTCTTCAGAAGTATTTATAAAAGAAAGAGGAGGTGGAGTGAAAGGAAGTGCCTTTGGCTTAATTAATACAAGTTAATGCTTATAAGTCTTTGAGGGGCTTGATAGAGGACATTTCTGATGTCTTTCCTTGTATTAACTATTTTTCATTAATATTTATCTACTTTGGTTGCTTTTACTAACTTTACACTCTTTTGGGTAGGCTGGAAATTACTTGGCTGCTTTTAGGCCAAAATATCTCTAAATGTGCTTTAACTCTGCCTTCATTTGATCTATTGAGACTAGAAGTGGCAGTTGGTAACTGAGAAGGATAAATGGCCTCTGATGTGGCAGTGAAGGCCTCTTCTGACTTATTTGATCTGTTTCTTTTCTTTACAAACCATAGTGATTTTAACTTTAATATGCGTTTAGGCTTCCTAAGCCTTTCTTATCACTTTCGGGCTTCATTCTTTGATTTATTTCTTTAATTATTTTTCCCTTTACTTCGTGTTTTTCTTCTTTGACTCATACACTTTACCACTGATTTTCTCCACTGTTTTTCTGCACTTCAATCCTTTGAGTTATTGCTTCTGCCGCTTTATCTGTATAGGTGGATTTTTGGCGCTGGAGGGCTTGATCGAGGATCGGTGCTTGTGATCCAAAATAAACATGAAATTTAAACCCTGTTGGTTCCTTTTTATATGGAATTCAGGCTAGAAAATCGTCATTCTGGGTCGAATTAGTCACCTATGTGTGACTGTGGAAATTTATGGATTAACCACCCTTTTAAAAAATTCTCCAATCAAACAAGAAAATCATCATAAAATCCTGCGCGGGGCTTAAAAACTGGTTCAGAGAGCTTCATGGAGGCAAAGGAGCATTTGAGGAAGAAGTGCGAAATGTAGCGATGGAGAAAAAAGCATGGCGGAGGTGTAAAAAAGATTAAAATTCATTTGGGAGCGACGAAGAACAGGGACTGTCCGATCTGATGAGATCAACGACTGGGATTTCATTTGGCGGATCGCATCGGCGGACAAGAGGGGAGAGCGAAGTGAGGGACCATTTGAGATGGAGAAATGCGATGCGATGAGTGATCGGCGATGGAAGGCGTGATGTGATAGTGGGAAGCGAAATGTGCGATGACGAGTGCGAGCCGTCAGATCATTGAAACGAACGGCGGAGATCAAAACAGGAGATCGGGGGTATATGGAAAGGCGGAACGGGAAGAGTTCACGAGCTGTTGGATTAAGGGAGATGGACGGTGGGGATTTAGAGTGGAGATATCGCATTGGGAGATAGCAGAGGCGCAATATATGATAGATAGTGAGTTGGCGCGATGCGATGACATTGCATCGTCGATGCGCCATCGCATCACAAAGTTTGTAGGAGACGGCAATGTGAGGACCGCCGCGGCATTGCAATGCGATGGGCCTGGGGCTTGGTCACGACGCCCGGTCACATGCGGAAAGGGGCTAAGGGCTAAGTACAAAAGGGGCTTAAGGCCTTGATAAAAAATAAAGTTTTTTAAAGGGAAAATGGAAGTTTTTTGAGGGTTCTGATAAGGTTAAAAAGGGCTGTTTGAACCTGAGAAAGGAATTTTTACAAGGTTTAAAGAGAAATTGTAAGAAAATTATGGGAAAAAATGAAATGAAGGGGTAAATGATGAAAAATGTATGGAGTGGAGCTTGATAAGCAGTTTTTCTTTTATAACAGATGATTCTATTGATGGAAACAGAAATGAAGATGGGTTTTTTAGGATCAAAAGGTAAGCAAAGGCTTCAAGAACTCACAATTTTTGGAATTAAATTGTTTCTTGAAGGCTAAAAAAGATTTAGCCACTATTTGGTATAACAAATTTTTATAGGTGGCTAATAATTTCCATGGAAAACCCTAGGTTAGTTGGAAGAGGAAATTAGGGTTTGGTGTAGGGGATTTAGGACTGTCTTATAGAGGGAAGGGAATGAAGGGGTTAAGGGGTGTCTAAACTCTTGGGGAAATTTTTGGGGATAGGGATAGATGTTAGAGAGTAGGGTAAAGTGTAATTTTAATAATTGAGTGAGGGGAAGGGGTCCAAAAGAGCAAAACACAGGCCTAGTCTCAAAAAATGTCAAATTGTGGCAATAGACTAGGTTTCGTAGAAAAATGATGATTGTGAGGGATATGAGTGATGGGAAGTGTTTATGAAGTTATATTAAGGATAGGATGAGGTGTAAGAGCATCAGGATATAAGCCTTGTTGATGATTTAACCATGGAGGTCATGAAACCAAGAAAATTTCCTTTAAAAACCCTAATTTTCTCTGAAAATAGGCATGTTGCCTCTCCTTTACCGCGAATGTCTTTAGTGATGAGTTGGCTTCTTACCTTACCTATTTTTCTACTGATAGCCACCTTGACACCTCTGCATAAATGTCAAAATGGGTAGCTGTCCTTTGTAGAATTTGTGTTTGGTCAGGGAGGCCTTCCTTGGAAGATTTTTTCATCTCCTTTGGACAATCACTTGCTAATCTTCCTCCTCTTTGATTTTACTCTTTTGGCACATAAAAAATAGTGACTTAGATCATTAAAACAACCCTACAGCATATGAAACCCTAAATTACCTAGAGGGAGGCTCTTTGGACTTGGCCTTTGTTTGAAAACTTTATTTGGGATCCTTATGTGAAAAATGGTGACCTTCGGTAGTAGTGGAGGGGTTGCGCAACACAAGAAAAATGGGCTTGAGGCAAGAGGTGACCAGATATGGCGAAGATGAATAGCATGAGCCCATGATGGGATTTTTGGGAGTAGTGAGCAAACCTTGACACAATAGGATGATAAGATAGTGAAAAAATTATCCTAAGGATAATGAAGGCAGTAAGATTTCTAGAACTCACAATGTTCATGAACCTTGTTTCTAGAAATCAAGGATAATTATTTAGTCATCCATACAAAGAAAAAATTACTGATGACTAACACCACGTCTTACAATAAATGTAGAAATTTCTTCAATGTTAAACTTCAAAAAGAAAACCCAAATATGAACGCAAGAATTCCTATCTAAACCTCTATTACTCTTTCAAAACATTCAAAAGGGTTCATCCAGTTATACAAACCTATCACAAGAAACCTTCACCCACATATACCAACCAAAATAACCACTTATCACACAATACAATAGATAGAGGGAGAACGAGTTGGTTTGGCTAGTCCCTTAGCCAACCAACTCTTTTTTCTTTTTAAGGAAATAGGTTAATCTATAAGAAAATATTTCTCATCACAAGAAATAGACGAATCGAATGCATGAACCTAGAATTATCCCTCTTTTATTAAAAAACAAAATTCTCTTCTTAGTACATATCATATAATTACAGATCCAGCTCTTGACAGGTTGCGTCGATACAAGATTTTTATAATACAAACAAAAAAAATCATCCAATTATTTCTAACTCCAATATAGCTTGACATATATACAGATTACATCGGCTCACAACCATATCAAGCTAATAAAAAAATATGAAGTTGTTGGCAACTAGTCCCTAACTTTAGAAACCATTAAACGTTGCAAGACATCTGCAGGAAGACAAGAAAAAAACTTTAGGAGTGAATGTGCACCTTTCTCTTTGACAACTCAGATCGACTCCTAATCGGACTTACCAAACCAAGATCCTTCGACATTTGGTGCAGGAATCAAAGTAGGGACAAGAATATTGAGATGTTCTTGTACCATAGCCATTTTGATTTTTAATTAGTGAACATATATTGAGAAAGTCACAAGGTAATGTAAATGATGAGTTACATATAATAACATCGACCTATTTGACCTTGAATTAAGATAAGCATGAATTATCCATTTACCCAAATAATCATTAAAATAAACTAAAAATACTTGCATAGAGGTATTAGTTGAGTTGTAAAACAAAGGCTAAGGTAGGGTAATTTACGTAAAAATTAAGAAAATTATGACAACTAAAATTTCCTAAACATCATTCTAGTGTGTGTCCTCACACAACCACTATCCTTTGCAAAAAAAAAAAATGCAAAACCCTTCCTTCTCATTTCTAGATTTGGATATTGATTCCTGAACCTTCTTCAATCGATCCTTCCTCATATGTTTTTCCAACTTCTTAACACTAGTTCTTAGATGGCCGCATGGAATATCCACTTTCTTATTGACTTTTTCAGTAGAGCCACTACAACTAACAATACTCCATTCCTCATCTTTAATTTTTCATGATTAGTTTCCACACACTTATTCAAGACCTCAAGCTCTTGAATTTGTTGTTTCAACTTTGAATTTTATTTACCTTCTTCCGAGGAGAAGAGACATTCAATTCCTCCTTTCCCTTTTCTTCTTCTCGTATCTTCATTTATTCTACCATGGATGAAACATGAACATAATCCTCATGTTATTATTCTTTATTCTTCTCCTGAACTCCTTCTTGTTCCACCTCTTTCTAACGGGTTTTGTCTTTTAACCTTCTTCATCCATGATTCTAGAGGAGCATCATCGTCATCCTCCTCCTCCTTATGCTATTGACTCACAACAGGGGTTCCCATTGTTGCTACTCCTTCCAGAAGAGAGATATTATATTGCATATATGTATTTTCCATGGGAAGATCCAGTAGAGTTTCTCTAGGAGAAATATAATCTCTTCTAGATGACTTAGAGTCCTCAATGACCTCAACCTTAGATGGAGTCACAACTTTCAATGTCTTCTTACTAGAAGAAGCATGATGAATTTTCAATAACCCTCATGTTATTATCCAGGGTGGTTCTGGAATCACAACCTTGAATTTCACACCCTTCTTCTTTACGATTAGACATTTCTTTTCTTGTTGTTTTGTTTTCTCAGGTTGAGAAGTCCAGGGTCAGAGGACATTTTAAGGATGGAAATTTATTTTAAAGTATATAAATCTTAGTGATTGTCACTAGTGTGTAATATGAAAAATATATAATATTTTTTGACATATTTATAAAAATATCCAAATTTATAATGATTTAATAGGTATATTCCATATAATTTTGGTGATTTTTATGGTAAAATAATCTTATACTGTAAAATTTGAGTGAATCGTTTTTGGAAGAAATGGAAATTGGTGAATTTTTTTTTGGAAAAATAATGAAAAATTATGCCACTTGCAAATATTAGCCCCTCAAATTTTCCATGTTTGGGATTTTTTATCGTGTTTACCCCCTTGTCGGTGTTTTCCTTTATAACACTAGATACCCTTAGATTCTACATTTTTTTTACACTTTCTTTCTTGCTGACTTTTTATTCTAACAAACTCCACAACACCTTCGCTCTGATATGATTACAAGAATGCTTCCGAAGTATATCCCATTTTTTTCAATTGTTCGGTTACCAAAATATTTATCAACCAATAATGACACAATTTATAACCTAATTGATGCTTTGGGGATTTTTTCACACTTCTCAACATCTTATCCAAATTTTTTAACAAAAATTGTGGGAATTTAATCAACTTACCATACTCAAAGTGCATGAGGAGTCAAAAATGTTATAGGTTAGTGATGAAATATCGTCCTTCACAAGTAATGAATTTATATAGAATATATAGGGAGAGGGAATTTTTATAGAAGAATAAGAGGTGAATTTAATATATTATGGAGCAAAGATGCAATTAGAGGGAAATTTCAGAAAAGGGAAAATAAGAAAGACAAATTATTCACCTTGAATAGTTAATGCCTCCGTCAAATAATGTTTTGACATGTGTGAATCAATTAAGTTCAATGATTATTTTTAGCTAGTTTTGTTATGCTTACACGAGAAATTCCATAGAAACCTTCTTCTTCTCAAAACAAGTTAAACGTGCATTCCAATTCAAGTGACATCTCATTTTATAAAAAATAACCTCCCTACCAGCAAGTTTATTTTCACATTCATGTGTGTGTGTGTGTGTGTGTGTGTGTGTGTGTGTGTGTGTGTGTGTGTAAAGGGTTTTTATATTGGTCATTATAAAAAATGGAGCTCAGAGTTAATGAAAAAATATAAAGGGGTGTAGAAACTGTTAATGAAAAAATGGATACCTACAATATCTAGTGGAAGTAAGGGTTATTTTAAGTAGGAAGGTGTATTAGCTTTGTATTGGTAGGGTGTTAAATAATGTAATTTTTAGGGGTATTTTCCAATATGTAGTCAAATTAAGGATATTGTTTAATATGCCACAAACACATGTGATAGGTCAGAGGTTCATTTAGTGATGCCCCAAGGACCTAGGGGAGCTTAAGTATGAAGTGCATATTTATATGAGAAAGCTTGTGAGGAGGATGATTTCCCCAAGGCACTACCTCGCAGGCAAAGAGTTAATAGCACAGTGTATCCTCGCAAATATTATAATAAAAAATGGGAAGAGGATCCTATAATTTTTTACCTTCAAAAAGGAAGTGTTGAACCCCTTGGGGAAACCATTATTTGAGCTCCAACGAGAGTTTTAGGTCCCTTATTAGATCCATAGGTCACACCCAAACAATAAGAGAGTATCTAGAAAACATTTTTACTAAGATCTGGAAGGTTTTGAGGTATATAGGTTGTTTTTCTATAGAAACATCCTCCACATATCATCGATTATTCTCTATTACAGAAAACCCAGTGGCTTTCCGCGAGAGACCCTTGAACCGCCAGGAGTTTTTGTCTCCAGCCCAAGCCAACAAAGGAAAGGGCATGGAAGGAATAAAGGTATAAGGATAACCACCACACCTATGAGGAGAACTTCCTTTGGGGGGCACATCTTTGAGAAGAGGGTCGCTACCTCTACTAGAGAAGGAAGCACATAAATCAAATGTTGCAAGGGTTTAAGGCCTATAGGTATTCTCCATCGATATCATTTCTAATCAAAAGTTATTATAATTCCTATGCTTGTTATATTAAACCCTCATTTATAAATAATTATTAGTCTTCCTTTCTTGATTGCTAATCGATGCAAATTTTTGCATCACTTGGTTGATAATCACCACAATGAGTACCTTTAGCTAAATTAATTCATAGATGTGGATAACACATATCTCATTGATGAATGTGAATCATTCTAGGCTTGAGGTAAGTGTCTATGTGTTTGTAATCTAAATTGTTGTACTTTCCTGAGAAGGGATCTTTCAATTTTTTGATTTTCTTGGAGATGGTGGATGGTATGTGGCTTGAGTGCTTTCCATGGAAAATTTTTCCTTAGTGGATAGTATGGTTAGAAATTGGTGTGAATTTTCGGATATTATATTAATTATATAGTTACATTTAAGAGGTAGCATTTATGATTTTGAAAAAATGAAATTCATTTCAATTATGTAGTTGTTGAATTGGGCATTTGTTATATTATGTTGTGGTAATATTAGTATATATTTATTTTAATTTGAAATTTATTAAGTGATGGGAAGAATAAAAAATTATTTTAAGTTAAACATGATTCAAGTTGGTGTGATTTCTTTATCTTTATATGTGTCTATGTTAATCCCTGAATTACCAAAAAAAATTATTTCATATGAAACTTCTGTTCAATAACTGATATGATTAACTTTTATAATGTTATTTTTGTGTATATATAGATTCAATAATGGGTATTATTTAAGTAATATTCTTCTTATTCTATTATTATTATTATTATTATTATTACTTTTTAATAATATTTTGTATTTGGATAGATATACTATGCCAACATTGTGGACATGGGAGAGATTTTGCATTCTCTTCAATATTCAGTTATGCACTTCCTACACTAATTTATTAAAGAATTTGTGCAAAGAAAAATTGAAATAAAAAAGTTGCAAACATATGAAATGAATAACAAATTGTTAACCATAATTTATTTTGAGAAACACATTCTAAAATTAAAAACTCACACTCTAAATCACATTAATTGTATTATACAACAATTAATGATTTAATTTTCGAGAAAATTTGTCAACACAAAAATTATGAAGAAAAAGATACTCTCTTACTTTTGACTTTCTCTCAATTTTAACACTAGATAGAGAATATATAATAAAACTACAAACCATTAATGATTTTTTATTTTTTCCTATATGTAACTACCAATAAGTTATTTTCTACCATTGCTAATTTTTTAAATATTCCTTCCACAATTGCTCAAATACTTCTTGCACAAACTTATGAAGTATTCTCTACATAACATTACTGAGATAATCCTCGGACATAATTTGCTGAAATATTTCCTAACAATTTTTCAAATAAATATTACTTATAACATCACCAAAATATTTTTTACACAATTGCTAAAATATTCCTTGCACAATTACTAATATATTCCTTACAATTGCTAAAACATTTTTTACATAACTAATTAAATATTTTCTACAACATTGTTGACATATTCTCTTCAACTCCAATATAAAATTATATACAATAATGCTACAATATTCTTTACATAGCACTACGATTTTTCTCAACCATTTCTTTGTGGCACTACATAATTTATGTACATAAATAGAAAAAATCTCTATAACATTGCAAGATACTTAACATTGTTCTAAAAATTATCTACAACAAAGCAGTGACAGGCATAAGACACCTACTCAACAGTCCTCTCAATGCAATTGAAAAGTGTCGTGCTTGCAATGAATTCCCTCCATGCAATTAAAAAGTGTTGTGCTTGTAATGGCTTTGCTTAATTTCAATTATTGTGCTTGTAGTGACTTCTCTCAATGCAATTGAGAAGTGTTGTTCTTGTAATGACCAAAGTGAACGAGGTGTGAGGTCACATTTGAGCCTTCTTGTAATTCAAATTGGATATCTTTTCAGCTTTCCCCAACCTTAATGCAATTGAAAAGTGTGTGCTTGCAATGAATTCCTTCCATGCAATTGAAAAGTATTGTGCTTGTAATGGCTTTTCTTAATTTAAATTGTGGTGGTTGTAGTGACTTATTTCAATGTAATTGATAAGTGTTGTGTTTGTAATGACCAAAGTGAGCGATGTGTGAGGTCACCCTTTCAGGCTTTTTCTAATTAGAATTGGATATCTTTTTAGTTGTTCCCAACTTGTTTTATAATGTAATTAATCTGAAAACCTGGTCTATATTGAAATACCAAGGCTTGAGGAATTTTATAATTTTTAATTATGAATGACCAAAATTTTATAATCTAGGAATATTTTTCATCTAATACATAATATAATAGAGAATAATATAAAAAAAAATATGAATGATTTTTCATTTTCTTTTGTCTCAATTTATTAGAAATGATTAATAAAATGTGTTTGACATTATTTTTCCACAACTAAACAAATAATAAGAGAAGGAAAGGAAAAAAAAAAAAACATTAAAAACCCTAATATTGCTCATGAAAATTTAAAAGATAATATAAAAAAAAATCTTACTATAAATTCAGTTTGTGGTTGTCCACTGAAGAAATTCGTGGCTGCACATATGAATTCAAGCAATTCACGGTCCACCTAACCATTTCGATTTAACTTCTCATTCATTTGTCTTTTAAACTTTTCAATTTTTTCCATAATTCTCATGGCCACATCGATATCACTAGACAGTCGACATAATAACCATTTCAAACAATTTCCTTTTGGAATATAATTCAAACTTTCTTATAAATAATTAACCATAATAATTTTTGGAGGTCACAGGCTTTATTTTATACATTTTTGTAGCCTAGTACATGTGGATATGGGATTTGCATAGGCAGGGATATGGCATCAACATGACAATGCTAAGCAACATTATGGAGGTCAGGAATGTGGGGATGTATATCTAGACAATGCTTAGGAGGATTATAGAGGTCAGGCATGAAGGGATGTATATCTTGATTAACTACAAGATATATGGTCATATTTTCGAGGCTTTCAACACAATCTATTTCAAGTTGTTCATATGCCACAAATGATCAGCTAGTGTTTGATTCCAAGCTTGAAAAGCCTCAGAGGTTCTTAAGAATCAACACTTTTCTTTTAAGTTTCAAACATTTGCATTAAAATGCCCATAAAATATTCGCTTTCTTAATGGTGTAGGTTTTTTCAAATTTCTACATAGTTTTTCCGTTTTTTATTTCTACTTGAATATGTATTCTTGATGGCTTGTTATTAGTCCCTGCCTTCCACGACTATAGCGATCCTTCGGTCATTGACTGAGCATTAAACAAGTTTTTAACCAAAAAAATTCAGCAATTATCCTAATTTAACCAAAGTTAGAGAAGTTTTAAGTTGACAATTGAATTTTAACCAAATTTTTGGATCTCAAAAACTTCGACCTCTTATTGGGAATGTCATGCAAGAAAAGGAAAATCTGTATTATAACCAAATTTTTAGGTTTTCTCTTATTCACTGCATTTTATATCTAGAACTTTTAGGCCAATAAAAGCATTTAAGCGTTTCATATTATGTATTGAATTCATTCAGGCATGATGGAAGCACATGGACCTCTCCTAATGTCCGCACATGATCGCAAGCTACGCAGGTGCTACCTTTGGCTGTTGGAATTTCTGAAGTATTCCAAACACACAGAGGAATAAAAATTCCTCAACTTCAAACATAGAGATTCAATGGATAGAGATGAATAAAATATTCTATTTCATTAAGGAAAAATAAACATTACATTATTGCCATAGAACTGTTGTTCTGGCTTTTCAAAACAAATTTCTAACTGCTGCACATGTAGTGTTTTAAAATCTGCTCTCTGTCTCCTTTTATTTTTTGCTTTTGGGCTTACAAGAATACAATACACAGTCTCAGCATACACGGTCACACAACAAGTACAACTATATGAAAAATGGCCGTGACCAGTAAAAAAAAACTAATCTAATTTAATTCCATTCACTGGCTCAACAACCATTCAACAATTCTGTACTCACGTTGTCAAAATGAACTATTTCTACATTAAACTAGGCACGTAGGCTGTATACCAAATACAGAGCAAAGCTATGCAAGAACATGTTCAACACTTAAAAATGAAACTCATATTTTATCAAATTCGGCTGTCATTTTCGCGTCCAGCTCTATTTTGAAGATTGATGGTTTTAACATTTAACTGTGCGGAATGCGGATAAACTTAAATTTGCCCAACTACGATAGTGACGTGGAGCTAATCACATCGCAATCCATATGACTTAGTCTGCGGGCGGTCTGGGTGATAAGCTTAAGATTTTGAGCATGCGATATGCGATAGTGATATTGCATCGCAAAATAACTAACATAGCTTTGCGGCTGTGGCAGAAAAAAATTAAAATGTTGCAATGTGCGCTACCAGAAAAATAAAAAGAAAGTGAAAAATCAGGTTTCAAAACATTAAACGAGTGCTGGAAATTAATACGGTTGGTGGTGAAAGATTAAATGAAGCATGATGCAGGTTTAAATATTTGGGTTGCGTGGTTTGAGAACCACAGTTCTACACTACAAGACAGAGCTACGGCCACACATAAAATATAGACATGAAAGCTCAATCAAATTTGGAATTCATTGATTGGTTGCGTGCCAAACAAAATTTTAAGTTTTTACTATTGTCGTTGTCCTTCTGGTCTACTTGCCGTTCAATTTCTTCCTCTTCTGCAAACTGTGTGGTTGAAATTAGATTCCAATACTCCCCCTTAATTTCAACTGCTAGATTCTCTTCCATACCCAAACACTTTCTCAAATAATTAAAACTTTTCTGCCCTAATGGTTTTGTTAAAATGTCTGCAAACTACTCCTATGTTCTGCAATGTTGCAAAACAATTTCCCCATTCTTCACTAGCTCTGTAATGTAGTGATACTTGACATCAATGTGTTTCGTTCTCTTATGAAACACTGAATTCTTTGACAATGTTATAGCTGCGCTATTATCACAATAAATTGTTGCACCTTTTACCTACATGACACAAACTCCTCAACATTCTTCTCATTCAAATTGCTTGACATACTCCTGCTATAGCTGCCACATACTCTTCCTTTACTGTAGATAAAGACACAATTGGCTGTTTCTTAGAATCCCATGAAATGGCTCCTGAACCCATATGAAAAACATAACCAGAGGTGTTTTTCCTATCATCTATACTTCCATCGCAATCACTGTCAGTATATCCAATCAATTCAGAATTTTCTGAAGTGGTGTATAAATTCCATACCTTTTTGTTCCTTTCACATACCTCAGAATTCTTTTTGCTGCTTTCCAATGTGCTTCCTATGGCCTTTCCATAAATCTGGAAATTAGACTTACAACATGCATAATATCTAGCCTAGTTGCAATCAAATACATGAGGTTGCCAACTATGCTCTTGTACAAACTTGGATCAAAATCTTTGTTGCTGTCCTCTTTTCTTAGCTTCAATCGCATCACTGTAGGAGTAATTTTTGCCTTGCAATCCTGCATGTTAAATCTTTCAAAAACTTCATTTACATATTTAGCTTGAGAGATTAAAATTTTATTTTTATCTTCCTCTACTTCTATTCCTAAGAAGTATTTCAGCAATCCCATATTAGTCATCTCAAATTCATCCTTCATGACTGATTTAAAATTCTCAATGAGGTAAGCATAATTACCTGTGAAGATCACATCATCAACATAAAAAACAACAATGAACATCTTACCATCTTTCTCCTTGATGTATAATGTGGGTTCTTCTTCACATTTCTCAAACCCATTTTCCAGTGGATAGGCATCTATCCTACTGTACCATGCTCTTCGTGCTTGTTTTAGCTCATAAATATATTTCTTCAATCTGCAAACTTTGTGCTCTTGGCCTACTTTTTCATATCCCAGAGGTTTTTCAACATATACCTCTTCCATCAATACTCCATTCAGGAATGCTGATTTCACATCCATTTGGTAAAATTTCCATTTGTGTTGTTCTGTTAGGGACAAAACTACTCTTACTGTTTCCATTCTTGCAACTGGTGCAAATGTTTCCTCATGGTCTCTTCCTTGTTGCTTCTTATAGCTTTTGACAACAAGTATGCCCTTGTGCCTTTAAATATTACCTTCAACATTGCTTTTGGTTTTATAAAACCATTTCACTCTAATGACTTCCTTAACTTTTGGGAGATCAACCAATTCCCATGCTTTATTCTTCTCTATTGCATTCATTTCTTCATCCATAGCATCTATCCATTTATTATCTTTTATATCTTCTTCAAAATGAAAAGATCATCTACATGACAATACAATGCAAATAAAGAGTTCATACCTTCATTTGCTACCTCTTTCTCATAAATCTCATTCAAACTTTTGAATCTTTTTCCTCTTTCACTTGTTGAACTTGTGCTTGTAGAAGCACTAAATTCTGCTCCTTGTGGTGTGCTTGGAGAAGCACTATTATCACTTCTCAAGGATGTTCTCATACCTGCTTGTGGTGTCCCTTGCTGTCCTTGTGTTGGTGGAGGTAGTGCTGCTAATGAGGGATGTATTTTAGCCATCTCTTCCTCATTATCATTATGAGACAAACAACTCTTCACATTGACTCTTTTCTCAATGCTTCCATCGCAAGCTTCTTCCTCAATGAATTGTACACCTATGCTTATAAAAAATTTCTTGGTGGATGGGTTATACAGCCTGTATGCCTTGGATTCTTCATTGTATCCAATAAATATGCACTTCTCCCCCCTACTATCCAACTTATTCCTTAGCTGATTTGGAATGTGTGCATAAGCCACACAACCAAAAACTCTCATGTGGGTGACACCTTGTTTTATGCCACTCCATGATTCTTCCGGAACTCTATTCATTACAACTTTGGTTGGGCATCTATTCAATATGCATGCGGTACAATGTACAGCTTCAGCCCAATACTCATTTGGAAAATGTTTTGCCTTCAACATACTTCTTACCATATCCATGATGATTCTATTTTTCCTTTTAGCAACTCCATTTTGCTGTGGTGTATACCTTGCTGTAAATTGCTTGTGTATGCCATTTTCTTTGCAAAAACACAGAAATTATTTTTAGATATACTCTCCTCCTCTATTTGTCTTTAATACCTTAATGTGTTGCCCACTTTGGTTCTCAACAAGAGCCTTAAAGTGGCAGAATTTCTCAAACACTTCACTTTTATATTTCAAGAAAAACACCCAAGTTTTTCTTGTGTAATCATCAATGAAAGTCAGCATATAGTGGGTGCTTGCTAGTGATGGTGTTTGCATTGGTCCACAAAAATCTAAATAGACAATTTATAAGGGTGCCTTTTTCCCTTATGCTCTTTCCTGATGGAAATTTTCTCTATGTTGTTTTTCCAAGATGTAGCCTTGACAAAGGTTGTCTGGTTTCTCAATCAATGGTAATCCCTTTACCATTCCTTTCCTACGCAAAAAATTCAGACCTCGAAAGTTGAGATGTCCAAATCTCAAGTCCCATAACCAATTTTCATCATTTTCCTTCTCTTTGGAATGTGTCTTGTGTCAGTGCTGCCATTTCAGCTCCTTTCTTCAAATCTTCTCTCATCTTGAGAGGGAACATTCTGTTCCTTGTCATCTTCACTTGTGCAATGCATTGCTTGCTTGGTGGTTTATCCATGATAGTGCATACATCATCTTCAAAGAAAACATTGTACCCCTTTTGAATGAGCTGTCCAATGCTTCAGAGGTTACACTTCATACCAGGCACATAGTATACATCTAATATGGATCTTCCTTCTCCTTTCTTTGTCAAAACACTTACTTTGCCTTTTCCCATGAAAAAGACCTTATTGTCTGTCCCCAATGTGACTTAAGACTTTACATTTTCATCTAATATGGAAAACATAGAAATGTTTCTAGTCATATGGTTACTACATCCTTAATCTAGAAACCATATACCTTCATTATTTTCTTCAACCATATTACATGCTAAAAACAACTTCTCTTGACTGATATTTTCTTTTGTAAAATTAGCAGTGGGTCTATTACCCATGTCACTCTGTTTCTTCCTACATTCATTGGCATAGTGCCCATACTTCTTAGAGTAATGAAATTGGACTTGGGATTTATCATACCTTTGTCCATGTGCATGATTTTGTCCACCTTGTTGGTTGTTGCCTTGGCCTTGGTTTTGATTTTGATTGCTACCCCTTCCAGTTGTAGGGTTTTTTCTTCCTCCTCTGTTTTGGCTTCTACCTCTTCCTTTTCCTCTATAGTTTCTTCTGCCTTGACCTCTTCCTCTTCCAAAGGAAATTTGGGTCTTGAAGGCATGCTCCAAAGATGAGTTTTCTATTCTACCCGATCTTTGTTCATGTGTAATCAGTGATGCATGTAGCTCATCAACTAAAACCTTTGAGAGATATTTTGTCTCTTCAATAGTTGTGACTATCACATCAAACCTTGAGGGTAAGATCCTCAACAATTTCTCCACTATCCTTCTTTCTTCAAGCATCTCTCCATGAGAACTTATCTGGGTAACCAACCCAATCACATGTGTGAAGAATGAGTCTATGTTATCAAACTCTTTCATATAGAGAGTTTCAAAGTCTCTCCATAGAAATTTTTGCTTTGTTGTCTTCACCTTCTCCATACCTTGATAGGTAGTCCGGAAGGTATCCCATGCATTCTTGGACCTCTTAGCTACTTCTATCCTTGGAAACACACTTTCATGCACTGCTTGATTGAGATAGAAGAGGGATTTTGAGTCCTTATTCTTATTACTCTTCAACAAATCCTTCCTGGAGGGTATCCCATGCATTCTTGGACCTCTTAGCTACTGCTATCCTTGGAAACATACTTTCATGCACTGCTTGATAGAGATAGAAGAGGGATTTTGAGTCCTTATGCTTATTTCTCTTCAACAAATCCTTCTCTACCTGTATCAAAGCATTGAAAAAATTTTCATCTGATAGTTCTTCAAAACCATATTCAATTAGCTCCCATAAATATTGAGAAGCAAACATGGCTCTCATTGTGATTTCCCAATAGTCATAGTTCTTCCCATTAAACTGTGGGAGTTGAGTATTTCCAATACTCGTGCTAGTGCTAGCTCTTGCCATGGCTAGCTTCACTGAACTATGCCAAAAAAAAAACTTGACTGTGTTTCTAAACAATTTGTCTCTCTACCTAAGAGACAAACTCTGTCTTAAAAAAAAACTTCTCTGGACTGTACTCCTTTACAAAAAAACAAAAAAAAATCCATTTTGATAACTACCTGGATTTTGTTCAGCCTTCACACTGCTGGAGAACTGCCTCAACAACTCCTTCCTTCAGCTTCTTTGACAATCCTTCAAAGAGCTTGGACTAGCTCTGATACCATGTTGGAATTTCTGAAGTATTCCAAACACACAGAGGAATAAAAATTCCTCAACTTAAAACACAAAGATTCAATGGAAAGAGATTCAGAAAATATTCTATTTCATTAATAAAAAATAAACATTACAATATTGCCATAGAACTTGTAACACCCCTAGTTTTATCTTCTTCCAAGTTAGACATTTGAACTTAAATCCAAAGGGGAGTGGACCCCAATGGATAAGTATTGTGTGGATGTAATTAATTATTTAAATTATGAGAAATAAATAAAATATTTTTGTGCATATTGACCAAATGAGAATTTTGAGATCACTTGCCAAATCCATGAGGTATGGAAAGACGCTAGGACTTTCTCCAAAAATGTTTCAAAAATCCTTGAAAGAATTTATTTCTAATTTAGATTTTTGAGGAAAAATCTAAATTCCCCAATGAGGTGGAGAGTAGTTGGGAAGAGGTAAAAAGCTAGAAAAGCAGAAAGTAGATTTAAAAGTCCCTAAATAAGGAAAGCCTAGGCAAACAGGAATAAAAGCATCCTGTAATTCTGGATGCAGAATTAGAAACATGATTTGGGGAGCATAAGCTTAAAGAAGCTACTCTAGAACAGATTGGGGTTGGTTTGTTCTGGGAGAGGATCTCAGCATGGGGGTGAGTTCTGTGGATAAAGGAACTGTAAGGTTGGGAGGATTGGTCATCACAGAAGTGGTATGCACACCATTTGATGAATAATTAAATTAGATGTTGTTGGATAGTAGTGAAAAGTACTGTGATAATTATGTTGAGTTAAATTTATGTGTTATGAATTTCCTTACTTTTAACAAAGTTGAATATAAGAAAAAATTCTCCTAAGTTCTATATGGTAGTAGGAAAGAATACTAGGGAGTACTGTCAACCAGAACCTCTAAACCATTATATGGTTTAAATCTGGAGAGAGTGTAAATGCTTCCCTAGAATAGTTAATGTAACTTTAATCTTCTTCTGTAATAAATGGTAATTAAACAAACAAATAAATAAACAAATATTTAAACATGTATTAGTTCATGTAGTGAACTTTGGAAAACTGTGATAAGTTACACTTTAGATATGTACATGCATGTACACATAAATATTGTGCAGACTTCAGAGTGGAATAGAGTGAGTAGGTTATACTAGTCTCTGGTGGGCTATTTACACTAGATTTCACATAGTCATTCTACTACTCAAGTGCAGAATAATAAATTCAATCAGAAGCACATATGATAAATTAACAATATTTAAGGACAGAAAAGAGTCTATTGTTAATCTATGCTTGCTCTTGGTAAGACTGCCTAGAATAACAATATTCTGTAGAAGAGTAGAACAAAATGAAAGATTAGCAGAAGCTATTATTACTCTATAAAATTATATTGAACCACACCCATGATCCTTGATATAATAGAAAGAAATCTCTAAACATTAGTAATAGATGTCTATGTAAATTATTAAACAAGTATCTATCAACTTAATTACCAACCAGCTTTGCTTATATAATAACAAAGGTAATTCTCTGCCTCTGTGGACAGAGAAGCATTATATGAAAATTTAATTATTAAATTTTGGGTTGAATTAATTACATTGCCAATATGGCGTTGTTGTAAAATGATGAAGAACAGATGTATAACTAGAAACAGAACATCAGTGTGATTTATACACATATAAATATAATGGAATAATTGTACACAATTCAAGAGGCTTGCGTGGAAGCCTATACATCCTATTATATGACAAATATAATATATCCCTATATAAAGTGAGGTGGCAAACATAGCAGAGACAAAAGCCTCTCATTGTCATATGAGACCTCTATATAAATATATATATATATATATGTGTGTGTGTGTGTGTGTGTATTAATGAACAACAGTGAGTTCACATTAATCTAACTAGGGTAACAGAGATTACTAATCTACTCGATTAAATATAAAAAGGAGATTTCTCGCTATTAACATCATGGAGTTTGGTATATCAAATAGAAAGGGAATGCGACTATAGGAGGAACACATAAGATTGGACTTAACCACAGTCAGTTGTGAAAATTAAATTACAAATAAAAATTGTGGAACCACACTTTAATAATCGAAGCTATTCTAGGAAAGGTAATAAATTAAATCCAAAACATATTTTATACCACGAAAAAATAACTTATAGAATTGTCAATAGAGCAGTGTACTAGTTCGTTCAACTATGGAGAAGAGAATGTCTCTATTTCATCAAACTGAAAGATCAAAATTATTACAAATGTCACAAAATAAACAAAAAAAATTAAATTGCGGGACGAGACGAAATCTCGCATCTCATATAAAATCACTTTGGAAATTCCGAAGCATGAGGTAGTACCGACCTGTGCAGAGCAAGGGAATGCAAGCTTAAGCCGGATTTTAGAGAGGATCAAAGGATGCATTTCATTGAGAATACTCTTAACAAGTACACACCTGTAACCAACCATATAAATGAGTTAAATCCGAAATAAAATTAGCGACAAAGATTTAACACAAATAAATGAGTGTGACAAACTAACAAACGAACCAGTAGCTACCTTATACATGTTGCTTCAAATGAGATCTCTTTCTGCGGAAATGTAAAGAGGGAAATGAAACATTATAATGATTTTTTTTCAAATGAAATGAATTAACAGGAGAGTAAGGTGAGGGTTGGCGAAATAGTCACACGTCGGAACGATGGGAGTTGTTCCATTTGCGTGTGGAGAAATCCGAACCCTCTAACCATACGGTGAACACATTTGAAGACTTCATCCAATTCCGCTAAGGGAGAATACATAATATACAAAAAAAAAAAAATAACACAAGGGTCGAGTATTAAATTCAGATAGCAACACAATGAAACAATGAAGGGAAAAACACCTGAGAAATCGAAATGTGTGAGGAAAAGAACAACTATATAATCTCAAATGATAATACCCAAAGAATTACTTACCATATACACAGAGTAGGAGGCCTTAAGCCATTCAAGACACAAGAGTCATACACCAGCTGCAACAAATGTGAAGGCAAACGGCTCACCGAAGGGGAGAACAAAACAACAATTGCCAGAGCGGCCAAATGAATTCAACACAATTGAGTTTACATTTTAACTCAGCATGAAATCCTAGAATTCGAAAAAAAAGAAATCATCGTCCACATGTGCAACGATAACCCACTCCCTATCTCAGAACTATAAAAAAATTCGCTTGACAAGGTAGAGAATAAACATAGGCGATACGACAAGTTTCAAACTTAAGTGCATTGTCCTCAGAAAAACCAAAATACGAAGTATAAAAACTTACGTGGGATAGAGATGAGCGTTGAGGAGGATTTGGCGTCGGATTTGGGGTTTGTTGGGCAGTGTAATGAGACTTAAAACATACTATTATTAAATGAAAAACCATCATGGCGCTCACAAAGTAGAGCTAGGCATTAAACACAGAGAACGCTGAATTAATAAGCTACCAATCCCAAATTTACCAGAGGAGGAAATAGGTAAACACGCATAAGTGTCAACACAGATCTTAAAAATCCACTTAATGTTCCATGTAGGACCAACGATTGGGTAGTAACAAGTGTGCCAACGCTTGGTCCAAATTCAAATAGGACGTACGAGCATAGGTAGACATCTATATAGTGGATTAGAAACCAAACTCCAAAGATACGTTATAATACATGAAAGGGTATGTATAAATTGTAAGTGGGAGACATATAATTTCAATAAAGAGGCATCGGATGGGCATATATTTAATATAGTTGTGGTTGACGTATGATATTCCATGTGGAAATTTATACAAGGGTTGAGGTGGGTTAAACCACCCATGTATATTACTCATGTTTTTTGTTACATATGAGCATTTAGTGGTAGGGAATTGTCTTTAGATTAAACCTAGTCATTATCTCTAAGGAGATTTATGAATGCTGATATATGTATAGAATAAAAAAGATTCAATGTAGAGATGATGTATATAATTATGGTTCAAATCAGAAAAAAAAGAAAAATAAATATAAATAAATAAATAAATAAATAAAAAATAAAAAAAATTGCTTAGGAGTGATGTTACAAATGGTATCAGAGCTCATGTTTGAAAGCTGGGTTGTTGTTGTGCTCACTGTGTAAATTATTTTTTTTTTGATGAAAAAAAAAAATCTGATGTTGTTTTGTTTAGTGTACAGTGGTACTAGAACTGAAAAGACAATGGCTGAAGGAGATGAAATTTATGTTGATCTGCATGATGAAGATAACACGCGAGATCCCAATTCTCCTTTGATGGCTATGTTGCATGGGTTGCAACGGGAGATAGCTGAGTTAAGAAGTCAGAATGATAGGTTGTCATTAGCCAGTGAGGAGCAGGAAAAGCACATAAGAGAACTGAATTCGCGGAACAGCCAGGAAGGTGAAGGTTCTGGAAAGAGGAAGAAAGACAAATTCTTAGATGATTATGAGGAAGATGACACTACTAGACATCAGTTTAAACAGAGAAAGGAATTACAGGGGGAATTCCGAAATATTAAACCTCCCTCCTATGATGGAGAGAAGGAGGAAGATGCTAAAGGATGGTTGTTGAATATGATTAAGTATTTCCAAGTCTATGAATATGAGAGCAATCTGAAGGCCAAATTGGCTGTCTACCAGTTGCAGGGTAAAGCTACCTTATGGTGGGAAGAGACGAAACTGGTCCATGCCATTGATGAAAAAACAGTGACTTGGGAAGATTCCAAGTCAAGTTTAAAAACTGCTATTTGAACGAACATTATTATGATGATAAAGAAAAGGAGTTCCATGAACTCATATTGGGACAGCTCACCATAGATGAGTTTGTCACCAAATTTACAAATTTGCTAAGGTATGTTCCTTATATTCGTGAAGAGAAGGCAAAGATACAAAGGTTTTTGAACTGTTTGCCTACTATGTACAAGGAGAAAATAGAGTTCGATAATCCAAAGACTATGGATGAAGCGGTGAGAAAAGCTAGATTATGCTACCAATAGTTTAAAGGCAAGGGTGAACAGGGAAAAAGCTGGGTAAATAAGAATGAATTCGAAGGGAAGAAACAAAAACTAGCTTACTTAAAGAACTTTGGCAGGGACCATCAGCAGAAGAAATTTAAAAAACCCAAGGAAAGTCAAACTGTTCAGTCCCAGGTTGATTCAAAACAAATAGAGGGAGATAATAAGAAAGAGGGATCAGTTAGGAGCCTTTGAAATGTTGGGGCTGCAGAGAACCTCATTTGTTGAGGGACTTTCCCCACCGAAATATTCAGATTATTATGAGGGATCGAGAAGGTACCACAGTGAATGATATCACAAGGAACATACCCACTATCAATGTAGCCTTGGAGAACTAACAAGCAGAACACTACGCTACCATGGTTGAGATGGAAGGTAATATTGTTGACCAAACTGTTATAGTTTTGATTGATCTGGGTGCTTCTTTGAGTTACATTAGTCCACAAATTGTAGAGAAAAACAATCTCAAGACTGAAAAATATCAGCAGTCTTGTTTGTTCTAGTTAGCCACTGGCACCAAGAGAAAAGTAACTCATAAGTTACCTCAAACAGTAATTAAACTAAATGATTTTTAGACAGAAGTAAATTTAAACATTCTACCCTTAGGCTCATATAACTCGCTGATAGGAATGGAATGGTTAGAAAAGAGAAGGGCCATGATGAATTGTTGGGATAAAACTTTGCACTATATAGATGAGGAAGGGAGACCCTTTATACTCAAAGGAAAACCAAAGCCAATATCTATAAGACAAATATCAGCTCTACAATTAAAAATAACAGCTAGGAAAGGACATCAAGTGTGTGTTGTACATGTTGAAGAACTAGGAAAACAACCTAAGGAAAACCTGCTAGACACTCTACCAGTGGTAAGAGATTTCAAAGAAAATTTTCCAAATGAGATTCCTCATCTTCCCCCCAAAAGAGAGATTGAATTTTCCATTGATTTGGTGCCTGGAGCAACACCTGTTTCCAGAGCCCCTTATCGGATGAGCCCCCATGAACTCATGGAGTTGAAAATGAAAATGCAGGAATTGCTGGATAAAGGTTATATTAGACCGAGTGTATCTCCTTGGGAGCATCGGTGCTGCTTGCGAAAAAGAAGGATGGAACATTTAGAATGTGCATTGACTATCGTCAGTTGAATAAGTTGACCATAAAAAATAGATACCCATTTCCAAGAATTGATGATATTTTTGATCAAGTAAGAGGAGCTTCAGTATTTTCTAAGATTGGTCTGGGGACTGGTTATCACCAGCTTAGAATTAAGGAGGAAGATATTAGTTAAACAGCTTTCCGAACTAGGTATGGTCACTACGAATTTGTAGTCCTACCTTTCAGATTGAAAAATGCCCCTGCCACCTTTATGTGCTTAATGAACAGTGTTTTGAACAAGTACTTGGATAAATTTGTACTAGTGTTCATAGACGATATTCTGGTTTATTCAAAAAGTGAGGAGGAGCAAAAATAACACTTAAGGATAGTTCTGCAAACTTTGAAAGAGAACCAACTATATGCCAAATTCAGTAAATGTGAATTCTATAAAGATAAGATTCAATATTTGGGGCACATCATTTCTGAACAGAGATTGGCAGTAGGTCCTAAGAAAATAAAGGCTATTAGAGAATGGCTAGTGCCTACCGATGTTTCAGCAGTAAGGTCATTCATGGGGATTGCAGGGTATTATAGAAGGTTTGTGGAAATATTTTCTGCAATAGCATATCCCATAACTTCATTACAGAGAAAAGGCCCCAAATTTGAGTGGAATGAAAAATGTCAAAGCAGCTTTGAACTACTAAAACTAAAACTCACTACAACCCCTATATTAAAAATTACAGATCCTGAAAAATAATTTGTTGTATGCATTGATGCATGCAGAGAGGGATTGGGAGGAGTTCTGTTGCAGGAAAATTCTATTATTACATATGAGTCTAGGAAACTTAAGAAACATGAACAGAACTACAGTGTGTATGATTTGGAATTGGCTACTGTAATTCATGCCTTGAAGATGTGGCGACACTATCTTCTTGGAAAAAAATTCATATTGATGATTGATCATATTAGCCTCAAATATTTCTTTTCCCAAACTGATTTGAATGATCGACAAGCCAGATGGCTATCTTTTATATGTGAATTTGATATGGACATCAAACATATCAAAGGGAAAGAAAAAAAAATTGCTGATGCATTAAGCATAAATGCTTGCCAACACATAAGCAGCCTTGGGAGTAGTGCTAGTTTTGACTTAGAAGAACTAGTTAAAAAGGTAGCAGATCAGGATCCCAATTATGAAAATCTGCAATAAAAAATGAAGAAAAAGGAAATGGTTGAGTACACTCAAAACCAAAAAGGACTGATTTGCTATAAAAATCGATTGTATATCCCCTATGTAGAGTCCTTGAAGAAAAGGATCCTAGATGAATATCATAAACAACCATATTCAGGACATCTTGGATATTAGAAAATGATTACAACCCTGAAAAAGAAGTTTTTTTGGCCAGGAATGAAAATGGATGTAGCAGACTATTTAGCTAGGTGCATGGAATGTCAACCAGTCAAAGTAGAACATTAGCATCTAGCTAGTCTTTTAAATCCATTTCCAATTTCAGAATGAAAATGGGACACTATATCTATAGAATTCATAACCGGGTTACCCAAAACAAAGTACCAGCATGATTCAGTGATGGTAGTGGTAGACACTTTAACAAAAGCTGCACACTTCATACCTGTAAAATCTACTTTTGGGACAGCCCAAGTAGCAGATGTGTTCCTGAAATAAATAGTAAGGCTACACGAGGTCCCAAATAGGATTATTTCAGATAGAGATGCTAAGTTCATAGCAGCCTTTTGGAAAGGTTTGTTTGGGGGCATGGGCACTAAGTTGAATTTCAGTACTGCCTATCACCCTCAGACAGATGGTCAAAGAGAAAGAACAAATTAGATTTTGGAGGATATGTTGAGAATGTATGTGATGGATAGGCTGTCAAAATGGGAATATTACTTGCATTTAGCTGATTTTTCTTATAATAAAAACTATCAATCTTCCATCAAAATGAGTCCATTTGAAGCACTCTATGGAAGGAAGTGTCGCACTCCTTTAAGCTGGAGCCAACCTGAAGATAAGCTAGTATTGGGACCAAATACTTTACAAGAAATGGAAATAATTGTCAAACAAATACAAAGAAACATCAAGACAGCACAAGATCAACAGAAAAACTATGTTGATAAGAAGAGGGTGCACTGAGAGTTCAAAGTGGGTGATCATGTGTACCTGCATATTAATCCCAAAAAGAGCACACTTTACGCTGGAAGTTGTGCAAAATTGGCTCCAAGATATTGTGGGCCTTTTGAGGTGTTAGAAAGGGTGGGACCAGTGGCTTATAAGCTGGCCTTACCACCCCATGTTAAAGTTCATGATGTGTTTCATGTATCGTTATTAAAAATATATGTTCATGATGCTTCTCACATTGTTGATTGGAACGTGATACATGTGGAGCCAGAAGGGGAGTTCCTTCCAGAGATGCTTCAAATATTGGAGCGGGAAGAAATTGAATTGAGAAACCGAACAATAGCAAGAGTAAAGGTGCAATGGAAGCACTTTACTATTGAAGAAGATACATGGGAAAGAGAAGCTGAGATGATGGAAAAATATCCATATCTATTTTCAAAATGAACTCTAGTAGTTAGTGCTTAACACCGAGGACGGTGTTTGTTTTCATGGGGGGAATATGTAACACCCATAGTTTTATGTTTTTCCAAGTTAGACATTTGAACTTAAATCCAAAGGGGAGTGGACCCCAATGGATAAGTATTGTGTGTATGTAATTAATTATTTAAATTATGAGAAATAAAAAAAATATTTCTGTGCATATTGACCAAATGAGAATTTTGAGATCACTTGCCAAATCCATAAGGTATGGAAAGAGGCTAGGATTTTCCCCAAAAATATTTCAAAAATCCTTGAAAGAATTTATTTCTAATTTAGAATTTTGAGGAAAAATATAAATTCCCCAATGAGGTGGAGTGTAGCTGGGAAGAGGTAAAAAGATGGCGAAGCATAAAGTAACTTTAAAAGTCCCTAAATAAGGGAAGCCTAGACAAACAGGAATAAAAGCATCCTATAATTCTGGACGCATAATTAGAAATAGGCTTTGGGGAGCATAAGCTTAAATAAGATACTCTAGAACAGATTGGGGTTGGTTTGTTCTGGGAGAGGATCTCAGCAAGGGGGTGAGTTCTGTGGATAAGGAACTCTAAGGTTGGGAGGACTGGTCATCACAGAAGTGGTATGCACACTGTTTGATGAATAATTAAATTAGATGTTGTTGGATAGTAGTGAAAAGTATTGTGATAATTATGTTGAGTTAAATTACTTTTTTATGAATTTCCTTACTTTTAACAGAGTTGAATAGAAGAAAAAATTCTCCTAAATTCTGTATGGTAGTAGGAAAGAATACTAGGGAGTACTGTCAACCAGAACCTCTAAAACATTATATGGTTTAAATTTTGAGAGAGTGTAAATTCTTCCCTAGAACAATTAATGTAACTTTAATCTGCTTCTGTAATAAATGGTAATTAAACAAACAAATAAATAAAAAAATAGTTAAACATGTATTATTTCATGTAGTGAACTTTGGAAAACTGTGATAAGTTACACTTTAGATATGTACATGCATGTACACAGAAATATTGTGCAGACTTAAGAGTGGAATAGAGTGAGTAGGGAATACTAGTCTCTGGTGGGCTATTTACACTAGATTGCATGTAGTCATTCTACTACTCAAGTGCAGAATAATAAATTCAGTCAGAAGCACATATGCTAAATTAACAATATTTAAGGACATAAAAGAGTTTATTGTCAATCTATGCTTGCTCTTGGTAAGACTGCCTAGAATAACAATATTTTGTAGAAGAGTAGAACAAACTGAAAGATTAGCAGAAGCTATTATTACTCTATAAAATTATATTGAACCACACCCATGATCTTTGATATAATAGAAAGAAATCTCCAAACATCAGTAATAGATGTCTATGTAAATTATTAAACGAGTATTTGTCAACTTAATTACCAACCAACTTTGCTTATATAATAACAAAGGTAATTCTCTACCTCTCTGGACAGAGAAGCATTATATGAAAATTTAATTATTAAATTCTGGGTTGACGGAATTACATTATGAATATGGCATTGCTGTAAAGTGATGAAGAACAAAAGTATAACTAGAAACAGAACATCAGTGTTATTTCTACACATATAAATATAATGGAATAATTGTACAGAATTCAAGAGGCTTGTGTGGAAGCCTATACATTCTATTATATGACAACTATAATATATCCCTATATAAAGTGAGGTGGCAAACATAGCAGAGACAAAAGCCTCTCATTGTCATATGAGACCTCTGTATAAAAAAAAAATTGTGTATATTAATGAACGATAGTGAGTTCATATTAATCCAACTAGGGTAACAGAGATTATTAATCTGCTCAATTAAATATAAAAAGGATATTTCCCGCTATTAACATCATGGAGTTTGGTATATCAAATAGAAAGGGAATGCGACTATAGGAGGAATGCATAAGACTGGACTTAACCACAGTCGGTTCTAAAAATTAAATTACAAATAAATAGTGTGGAACTATATTTTAATATTCGAAGCTATTCTGGGAAAGGTAATAAATTAAATTCAAAACATATTATATACCACGAAAAAAATAACTTCTAGAATTGTCAATAGAGCAGTGTAATAGTTCTTTTGACTATGGAGAAGAGAATGTCTCTGTTTCATCAAACTGAAAGTCCAAAATTATTACAAATGTTACAAAATAAACAAAAAAAACTAAATTGCGAGACGAGACGAAATCTCCCATCTCATATACAATCACTCTGGAAATTCCGAAGCATGAGGTAGTACCGACCTGTGCAGAACAAGGGAACGGAAGCTTAAGCCGGATTTTAGAGAGGATCAAAGGATGCATTTCATTGAGAATACTCTTAACAAGTACATACCTGTAACCAACCATATAAACGAGTTAAATCTGAAATAAAATTAGCGACAAATATTTAACACAAATAGATCAGTGTGAAAAACTAACAAACGAACCAGTAGCTACCTTATACATGTTGCATTGACCGAGATCTCTTTCTGCTGAAATGTATAGAGGGAAACGAAACATTAGAATGATTTTTTTTCAAATGAAATGAATTAACACGAGAGCAAGGTGAGGGTTGGCGAAATAGTCACCCGTTGGAACGATGGGAGTTGTTCCGCATACGTGTGGAGAAATCCGAACTCTTTAACAATATGGTGAACACATTTGAAGACTTCATCCCATTTGCTCAGGGAGAATACATAATATACAAAAACAAAAAAATAACACAGGGGTTGAGTATTAACTTCAGATATAAACGCAACGAAACAATGAAGGGCAAAACACCTAAGAAATTGAAATGTGCGAGGAAAGGAACAACTATATAATCTCAAATGATAATACCCAACGAATTACTTACCATATACACAAAGTAGGAGGCCTTAAGCCATTCTAGATGCAAGAGTCATACACCAGCCGCAACAAACGTGAAGGAAAATGGCTCACCGAAGGGGAGAATGAAACAACAATTTCCAGAGCGGCCAAATGAATTCGACACAATTGAGTTTACATTTTAACTCAAAACGAAACCCTAGAATTCGAACAAAGATCATCGTCCATGTGTACGACGATAACCCACTCCCTGTCTCAGAACTATAAAAAAATTCCCTTGATATAACAGAGAATAAACATAGGCGATACGATGAGTTTCAAACTTAAGTGCATCATCCTCAGAAAAACCAAAATCCGGAGTATAAAAACTTACATGGGACAGAGTTGTACGCCGAGGAGGATTTGGCGTCAGTTTTGGGGCTTGTTGGGCAGTGCAACGAGACTTAAAATGTACTATTATTAAATGCAAAACCATCATGGCGCTCAAAAAGTAGAGCTAGGCATTAAATGCAAAGAACGTTGAATTAATAAGCCACGAATCCTGAATGTACCAGAGGAGGAAATAGATAAACACGCATAAGTGTCAACACAGATCTTAAAAATCCACTTAACGTTCCACATAGGACCAACGATTGGGTAGTAACAAGTGTGCCAACGCTTGGTCCAAATTCAAATAGGAAGTATGAGCATAGGTAGACATCCATATAGTGGATTAAAAACCAAACTCCAAAAATACATTATAATACATGAAAGGGGTATGTATAAATTGTAAGTGAGAGACATATAATTACAATAAAGAGGCATCAAATGGGCATATATTTAATATAGTTGTGGTTGACGTATTAAACCACCCATGTATATTACTCATGTTTTTTGTTACATATGAGCATTTAGTGGTAGGGAATTGTCTTTAGATTAAACTTAGTCATTATCTGTAAGGAGATTTATGAATGTTGTTATATGTATAGAATATAAAAGATTCAATGGAGAGATGATGTATATAATTATGGTAAACTTCAGAAGAAAAAAAAATTAAAAAAAATAAAAGAAAATTGCTCAGGAGTGATGTTACAGAACTTTTGTTCTGGATTTAAAAAAAAAAATTGCTAACATTGGCCACAAAGAGATATGCCGCGCAAGCATCTCCCAACACCACTCCGGCGTTCATCACTTGCCATCTCAACAAACCCAAAGCACTTCTTAGCCTCTCTGTAAAATTCACCGAAAAGGTCGAGGTAAAAAAGAAACAGGGTCATATGGTGCAGCCATGGCGGAGCCCGTGAATGTGTATCCTGCAGCATCATTTGGTGTTGTAAAGGCGGAGCAGGTAACTGCTTATCTAGCCTACACACCGGCCAATTAGTGGTCGCATCCGCATTAGCATTGATGTTGCATTAAAATCTGCCACATTATCATTGAGTTTGCATTGAAATCCGCAGAGACTACGGCTACCCAGTTGCTCTTGTTTGACAAGAGAATATGTACTCTCAATGCCTTGTTATTTCAGAAAAGACTCAGATTTTTATTTGAATATTTTGGTGATGAAGGCTATATTAAAGTTAGCTTAGAGATTTTATATCAGATAATAGTATGCTGTCATTTCAGAGCACCTCATATTTATATACATATTGTATTTCCACATTACTAAGTGATCCTATTAGCAATTAAATACTGACATACCATTGGCATTACGTTTTCATTTGAATAGTTTGGTGGTGAAGGTTATATTAAAGTTAGTTTAGAGAGTTTATATCAAATAATAGTATGCTATCATTTCAGAGCAGCTCATATTTAAATACATATTCTATTTTCACATTACTAAGTGATCATATCAACAATTAAATACTGATAAACCATTGGCATAACGGTTCACATAAATTGAACCTATTCCTTCTTTTAATATTAATATGTTTATTGATATCAATAATAATACTCATATTAACGTAAATTTTTAATATTAATAATATTTAAATATTTCTATTGATATTAATTTACAAATTATTTATTATATAAATACTTTTAATATAAATAATATTAATATCAAGATTAAAATTAAAAAATAATATAATATTATGTTTTTTTATTTATATAAGTTAATTGTATATACATGACGGAAAATGAACCTTTCGAAATATATCACTATATTTAGTGGTGTGATTTAGATGTATCAACTACTTATATGAGTGAAGCGGACCTAGTGACATTGCTTTTTAAATTTTTGTTACCATTGTAAATTAACAATGATACTTAACCACGAATACTTATGTTATAATTGTGATGGGGAATAAAAACTTAGTTGTTAACACATTTGCAAATAGAATTCACTGATATTTTGTATGATAAATTTGCACTCCAAGTGTTTGTTTTGTAATATCAATTAAAATGTGAGCCGAGTTGAATTTTGTCATGTGTATAAATATATGGAATTATTATTATGTTTATGCTATAACTCTAACTGTGTTTACTTCATTTTTTTATTGTGAAATATATTTTAAACAAAAGCAATAGTACTTGGAAAAATTAGCATAATCATTTAAGGTAAAAATTTCTTTTTTTTTCATAATTATCTTTGCTCTTCATTATTATTTTATTATCTTAATTATAAAACTTATAGTAATGAAAATATTTTCATACATACATTACTAATCTTCCACCACAAATAACAATCTTATTTAAATATATCATAATTAATTATAAGTTTTTTTTTTTGTGATTTTGACTCCTAACACTAATTATGAAAACAATGTTATTTTATCACATAAATTTCCTCACTCAAAATTCACACTAAACTCACACCCTATATTCTTGGCTATCTTTAATCTCTTGCTTTCTATAATATTAAGCACATGTTCCATCATTAAAATTGTATATCTCAGTCTTGATTATTTCAAGTCAAAACTTTATTGTGACTTTAATTTAAGGCTTATTATAAAGTCACTTGATCACAAAACAAAACAAAACCGTTCTCGTATATTGAGGAGGTTTTGTATTCGTTTGTAAAAGAGTAGTTTAAGGATGTTACAATTTTGTTTGGAAAATAGTGGAAATTTCGGTAATATTTTGACTAAAATTTAGCAGAAATTTTTGGAAATCTCGATTACAGTTGTCAAGACCCTTTCCATTATTCAAGCATGATTAGTTGGATTAGCTCACTTTTACGTAGGTTATATATTCACTTATGCAGTTTAGCATTTTGGGTGCTCCAAAATTTTTTCATGATGCCAAATCTATTTCCACCATAAAAAATTATTTAAACATATCTATAATGATATTTTTTTATTCGTACCAAAAATGTCTTTCTACAAAAATCTATAATGTCGTCTCTTTAGACAACTCTTTTGTAAGTTCGTGTTAAGAAGTCTGCAGTTAATTGTTCGACTTCCATGTGGGAGGCTTGATATGAGTTAAGAGTCTTAGGCATCAACCCTCCGCAATTTGTAGCCACTATTGATTACAGGTGGGGAGATGACCTGCTTTTCCCATTTGTTTATTTGGATGGTATGTTGGAAGATAATTATTCCATACTCATATTAGAATTAGTTGCAGATTTATAGGTGGATGTTGAGACAATAACTCAACCTCCCTATTCATGTTTTGAATTGGTTGGATATCACTAGCACCAGAAATATTGTGATGTATTCATGTGATTAGTGGTAATGTAATAAAATTGTTTCTTGGTGTGTGCATCTCTGTTTTTTAACTTGGTATCAGAGCTGGTAGCTCTAGGTTTACTCATTTTAGGATAACTGAGGAGAATGAGAGGATTGGATTTGAATTTGATCTCACACTGAAGTTTGAATGAACTGGATCTACGTGAGAATATCATCCATTGTATCACCGTTTGATCTGTTTTGAGAGTCATATATCCAAATTTCATTTAAGATGGTTGTCTCTTCTCCCAAGGTGCAACGCAATTGTGCCACGTTGATTACCAATTCTGTCACTTATAAAGTCATCTTGCATAAACAGGAATGACAAAATCACTATTATAATTGAGCAACATCGAAGCCTTCGCCAGAGGAAGAGAAATCTCCAGCTCTTCGATATATATATGTCACTATTAACTTCCTCGTGAAGCTTGTTAATTCATTAGATCTTATTAAATAATTAATTAGTTATGAAGCAACAATGGTGTCTCTGATAGACACAGTGAAGTGGAAATAATATTTTATTACAGAGAACATCTTCTTCTTCAATTACAGGTGAAGCCAAGCTGAAAAATATATGACTTCTCTATTGTTATAATAAGTTGTGCCTTTTCTCCTCTAGTTGAACTTGGCTAGTTTTGGCCAGTGGAAGAAATGTCCCGCAGAAAGTATTATTGTTCCCTGGAGAAGGAAATATAAGAACATAATATTGTGGGTAAGTGTGTTTCATGTGGGCTAGCATTAAAAGGTAGCAATTATAGAGTAATTTTTCACTTTCTTTTTTTTTTAAATAATGGAGCAAACATTGGTTGAGAAATTGAATGGGTAAAATTTGTATACATGGAAGGTCAAAGTTAAAATGAATTTAATGCATAAAAATTTGTGGGCTTTAGTAAAAGGAAAAAAAACAACACCTAAATATCCAAAACTATTAGTTTATTGGCTGAGAAGGGAAGAGAGAGCTAAATGCATTATAGGTTTCTCTTTGTCAGACTCACAAGTTCATCTTATAGACCTAAGAAATCTTCTACACAAATATGGGAAAATTTAAGTCAAATATTTGGGGAAAAGGCTTTGAATGAAAAATTCACTTTGAAATTACAGTTATTCAAATTTAAGATGAATGAGGGAGTATCATTGGCTACAAATATAAATGATTTAAAATCACTCATATAAGATGAAGATGCTAAAGCTATTTTGTTAAACAGTTTACCTTCCAATTCTGATTATGTTACTTTTACCCTCAGTCAATTTTCTTCCAAATCATTAAGATGAAATGTTATAAAATATTTTAGCAGAAGAAAAGAGAATAAAAAAGGTGATGCAAAGGATAACTTATAACCTGATATAGCACTATTTTCCAAGGGCAGGTTCCATAAAAACAAGAACTCAGTCAAATGTTTCTAATGACAAAATCTTGGTCACGCAACATTGTATTGTAAGAATCATGCAAAGGATCTCTTAAATGGGAAATTAAAAGAATATGCTAAGTTATCTACTATTGAAAAATTTCTAGAAGAAAAATTTGAGGACTTCAGAGATTATGGTAGCGAAGATGAGTTCAATGTAGAACCTCTCAAACATTTTTAAGCTATCAGTGATGTATGTTGTATCTAAGTTATATTTCGTGCAAAACCAATTATTGAAAAATGAAGTATAATTACATTAGTCATTTTGGACATTCTTCGGTGCCGAGAGAACGAATGGCTAATTTTATTGGGTGAATATGTTATATGTTGATGGGTCTTGTTGTGCTTCAGGCTTCAAGAGTGTCAACTACATGTTACAATATGAGATCCCTTTGTGTGAAGCAGGTCAAGTTGTTATATCATCTCTTGAACACATTTAGTATTCAGACCATTTTCCTAGCCACTGATGTATAGCTGAAAGTGAAATATCTGACATATGGTGATTGGTCCATAGGATGGTTCATCACTTGTCAGCTCTTATCATGGAAGCCTCGACGAGCCGTGTTGTCAATACTATTGATCTTGAAAATTTAATTATTGATGGTAAGAAGAATGTGTACTTTAAATGAGTCGTAAGGTAAGCTCGAAGATGTGGAGAGAGAAGAAGCATAGTCTAGATTACTGTAGAGTGGGTAGAGTTGCTGATGAATACCAGTGAGAGAAAGATCATTTTTTTTATAATGTGTTATAATATGTATGTAAGAATTAAGGGGCAGTGTTGGAAGGTAATTCTTCCATACTCATAATATAATTGCTTTCATATTTATAGATGGATGCTAAGATAATATCTCAACCTCCCTATTCATATATACAATTGGTTGGATCTCACGAACACCATAAATATTGTGATGTATTCATGTGATTAGTGGTAATGTAAAAAAAAAAATTCTTTGTGTTTGGATCTCTGCTTTTTAACTTGGTATTGGAAGGGAATGATAGGGATATGAATACTAACCCAATCATTAACTTATTACACCATGCTCATTTTTTTCTTTGTCCTACATTATAAGGTGGTATTGTGTCAATGGAAATTATGAATAAAATGAGGTGGGTAGAAGTGGTTGGAAACAATTTCCTTACAATAAATCACAAGGTAGTATTCCATTGGTAATTGAGTGTAGGCGAAAAAGGTGGTATTGTCTGAATTATTATTATAATTATAGAGAGAGAATGAATGCAAATATGTAAATAGGAGTGGTTTTAATTTTTTAAATTTAATATGAGTGATATATTAACTTAAGATATTATAAAAAAGTGGTCATTTTTATTAATTTTGATTACCATAAGAAGATAAAAAATATTGTTAAACTTTGAATCAATTTTCACGTTGTTAGATATATCCCCTAACTATAGTCAATAACTATAGTCAATAAGTAAGGTAAGAAGGTTAAAGATAAAATCACTTTTTCTTAAATACAATATTTATACTCACATTAAATAAAATTTTCAAACTATAGTGATTTTGAAATAAGTGTCTTAATTCCTTTCGAACATATAAATAATATTCTAGAGAAATCTAAATAACCTTTTACCTATCTTAAAGGCCAATAAATATTAATCGTAATCATGAAAAACATGTACTTTAGAATTTTAAAGAAAAGCACAAATTGTCAACCTTATGGTGGCTAATATCACTTAAGGTACCTTTGGTGATAGTATTTGAGTTGGAAAAAAGATCAATTTGTTATTACTTAATAGTACTATAAATATTTTATGCCTTGGAATTTGTTTTTATATATTTTTCAATCAAATTTGCCCAAAATTTTTTAAGGATTTGTTAAAATCATAAAGTTAAAATATGAAATATGTATAAGATGTTCCCATGTTTTTTTAGGATGTTAATATATATTTATTCATTCCAAAATTCATTTTAGACAAAACAAAACCAAAACTCATTTTAAACAACACAAAATCACAATTCTATAAAATAATTTGTTATTAGATTTTAAAAGAAAAAACCAAAATACAAAAGAGTTAAACTACTCAATCCAGATTCAAGAAAATCATTGTTACATGTTTTCATTTTGAAAAGGTAATAGTTTCCTTAGATGAAAAACCAAAAATCCAATCCTTATTTGTAGGCATACAAATAGACATCTTTATGTTGATTGCATTTAATGGTTAGGAATGAGGTTAATTGTTTTAACCTCTCTTATGACCATCAAATTTTAAAATATTCCCAAAATATACCATAGACATAAATTCAAAAATAGAAATGAATATAAAATATGCTTTTAGAAGCTAAAAGTACCACAATGATTAATAATTCTTCATAAAATGAATCGACTTCTTTAAATATTTGTGCGACTGTTGATCTGAAGCATGAGAAGCCCTAAGATCCTCACATATCCCATATCTCTCATCTAAACCCCGCCAAAGAAGCCAAATGCCATTAATTGATTTTTATGAGTGGCCCTGATATTACATAACAACTTAATATGTGAATTCAATTTAGGAATGTCCTTCAAGGTGTTGGCTTTCGAAGGAGTAGTGCAATCTATCATTGATTGATTTTTATGAGTGGCCATGATATTACATAACAACTTAATACGTGAATTCAATTTAGGAATGTCTTTCAAGATATTGCCTTTCGGAGGAGTAATGCAATCTTAGACATGCTAACTGCATTTTGGTGCATGGAATAGAATTGACTAGCATGAAAACCAAATTAAACCAAGCATTTACAAATTGTACTTTTAACTGAAAAATTAAAGCATTACAAACCAGGCATTCATACATTCCAAATCCAAAACCAATGCGTAAGGTAAAAAGGAAAGCATTTCAATCTAAAAATTCGTATGTTTCAAATGTATATGTAATATAAATTAGCATATGCGTAAGGTAAAAAATAGCTACACACTTTCGTAATAGTCTGTTTTTATTATTTATATGCGTAAGGTAAAAAGGGATCTACACACTTAAATATAAATAATAAAATAATAAAAATATCTTAAATAAAAAAAAACTCAAATAACATATGTCTTCCCTAGAGGAGTTCAATTTTTAGGGGTTGAAGGAGAGTGATGGTGTGCGCTAGGGTTTCACTTCTCTTTGCAGTTGATGCAAACGCCGAATCACCGATCAATTCTGGAGTTGCTTCTCTCGATCACGGCTTTGGCGGACAACTCCTGATCCACCATCTTGCGAGGATCATTGTAGGATTCATTGGGATCTATCTTCGTACACATCCAAAAACCATCTTTGTATCCCCTATCATCAGTAAGAGAGGTAGGCATATTTATCTTTTCTTTTATTTTTTGGTTTGGGCGAGCTCTGCTTCAGTACAAACGAAACAATCCTCTGTCATACTTTCGCACAACAATATTCATGTGTGGATCCCTGCATTGGTGGTGTTGTGATTGAGGACTTCAGAAAAAAATTCCAGGGGCTCATGTATTATCGATATTGAGGCTCGAAGCGACCCAATCTTACGCGATGGACAAATCGTTTGTCTAAGGAGATGCAGGAAGAAGCCAAATATGGGAGAAAATGAGAGGAAGTAAGTAATATATCCAAGGTTTTACTGGGATCCGGCTCACTTCACAGGGAAATCAACAAAAACAATGGTGTCTGCAACAAATCCAAGATATTCCATGCCGCTTCTAGGATCTCTTTCCATCATATGGGAAATAAGCAACAAACCAGACGAATGGGAATAGATACATAGGTTTTCAGATCCCTTTTCAATGGATCTACTTTCATTCCCAATAGATTAAAAAAGAATAGTATCAACAATCTTGCAGTCGAAGGAGATGCTCTCGATTCAATCTTCGCTAGAGACAACAGACTTTCGATTTAGTCTCGTGCCTGAGCCCCAAATCACGTCTCTCCGGAACTAGAAGAGAATATATCTTTCCAAATTTTTATCAAGACCCGTGATGGTAAATCATCACTAGCCTGGGTTATGGCATCAAATAAGCTTTCCCGAATGAAGTAGAACATTAGGAAAAAATTAGGCTATCCAATACATAAGAAAAATCTAATCTACGGTGGCAGATCTATGTAGGACAAACGGAGCTCGGAGTAGCTGGATCAAGCAAATCAAAGGGATCACGAGGTGTCGTTGGCCCTAGTTTTTACAAAGGTACATAATCAAATCAATAACATATCAACGACGGTCTCTCCTTCAAAGAGATCCTCCAAGGTTAAAAGGCAGGAACATCAAATCCTGAAGAAGAACACATTAACCGCAGTCCATATATTGTGGAGCGACTGAATCATGTACAATAATTGATTATAGATATTCAGGAAACAAGTGAAATTTGCATAACTTATGAAGCTCAAGCCATTATCTGCAGATTCAATAAGTTTTGGCCGAAATCAATGGATCTTTTCCACTGGATATTCACAAATTCGTCAATAAATTGTGAGATTCACTTATGTTATAAATGTTTTTTCATAGTAAAGTTTTTCTCATCGGATGAACGAGAGTATGTACTACAATAATCATGATGGTTTTGGGATATACAAGTTTGTTTATCAACTTATGGTTACCAAAATTTGATGTAAAGAACATGATAGTATCAATAATGTTGGTTTAGGTTAGGCTGCACAATATTCCCCTTCATTTCTCGCATGAAAAAGTGTTAGAAGGTATCGAGAATATCTTAAGGAGATACATCAAGACAGATATAGATAGAATGGAAGAACAAATCTACACTTTTGCTAGAAAATGTATGTAGGTGAAACTCAACAAAGGTTTTCCCGATCGCATACATTTGACACACAACTAGCATAGTTGGACACAGTACTTATATTTTGAGAACACGACTTCTAGATGCTGAATATGACGATAGTCATGACATTTACAAAATACGTGTTGTGATGCAAAGAAATATACACGAAGGAAGAAGAGACCAGGAAAGCAACCTAAAGGATGCCAATTTCATCCACCCCTGCCAGAGGAAATGGAACCCCCTTCAATCTAAAGAAATTAGAATATGCAAAAAAACATAGCAAAGGAGGATACAAATGGTATTGGGGCAAGCATTCCTGTTCCCACAACAAAAAAGGATAAGTTTCTTGAAACAAAAGAATGTTGGGGGAGCTCCTAACGTCATCATGTTTTAGAAAGATCGGACTCAGAATAGGAAAATCCAAGAATGGAACAAGACAATTAGCTGGAAATAATATCTACCATGCTAGCTTAAGGAGAATGGGGGAAAGTAGAAAAAAAATAAATGGAGAAAAGATTAAACCTTTTATTTTTTAGTTTGTTTATGAATAATTGATCACCATTTATTTTTTCACTCCCTTGATGAAATATTTATAGCATATACAACATGTAATTTTATTTTCATTAATAAAATTACTCTGAAAAAAACATATATCCTCCCACCATCACAATTAAATTATCACATTATCATTATCTATTATCTCTATTAATATGCATTCCTGCTTAAAAATCAAATTAATGTTATTGTTCACTAAAATTTCTTTGCTCCTAACATCATTCTTCATCTATTCTCATACTCCTCGCTTGGAAGGGAGTCTTCTGGTATTTCTATGTTAGCTTGTAGTATCATTCTTCATCTCTTATAATTCTTGAGCGGAATACCTTATAATCAACCTGCTCGCAATTGTGATGGCATATTCGATAATTATTGAGCTACATATAGTCAATATCCAATCCTGGAAACAATGCATTCAGAAGTGCCAATTCTGAAATTAACGTTAGGCCCTCTCAACTCAGACTGTAACCTCCACTAAATGGAGTGTGGCTGGTTGTTCTGCCCTGTGTACTCGGTCTGTAACCTCCACTAAATGGAGTGTAGGTGGTGAATTTTTCTGGTTGGTCTTTAGGATTCTCATTTCAAGAATACCATCATCCATACTGGCATGCGCTTGCTCAATGTCTCCATCGGTAGTAAAAATCTTCTTACGTTTTCCGTCTTCCACCACTTTCCACAACCATCTGGCCATTTATTCTGATTCCACTGCCCGCTGATCTTCAAGACGCGTCCATTCTCCACAGTAACATCAACATCATCTTTCCTTAGCCCCGCAAACATTCGAACAAATTAAGAAATCTGCAATAAAGCTAATTTATGACGGAGAGAAACATATGCCGATAAGCATTAACAGTAGTGACTGGGATAATGTGAAAATTTCAAATGAATCACATTTCTAAGGTAAACCCTATATTAGGTAAACACTACATTATAATAATAGTTTAGATTTCTTTAACACTAGATCTATTAGATTTATTTAGCACTGGATCAGGTGAAGATGGATTAAATAGAGGTGCAAAGTTTTGCACTGAACAAAAATGTTTATATATAATTAAAGATTCAATCTAATGTTTTGGTAAATATAAAAAATGGTTTTATTATAATTTTTTAAGGATCTACATACTTAAAAGTGGGTTGTCCAATAGCTCAATAAAGTAATTGCACTTATGTCTTATAATGGTTTAAAAGTAAGTTATTCTATATTAATTTTATTGTAAATTTTGGGAATATTTTATCTTATTGTAAAATTTGGGAATATTTTAAAATATTATACACAAAGACTTTTACCAACATAAATGTGGTCAAACAATTAATTTTAACTTCCATTCATCAAACTCTAAAATATTTCCAAAATATACAATAAAATTATATTCAACCACATTGCTTCCTCAAATTAAAAATACAAAATATTTTAAAAATAGTCTTGTTATTTGGAAACCTTTTTTCCAATTTATCTACCTTCAAGAAAATAGATGCAAAAATGGAATAAAGACAGGATAGTATACAAACATATGTCAATGATACAGATATATGAGATGCATATAATGAGTGATATATATTTATTAATATAATAATGTATAATATTTTTGAAATAATAAAATAAAAATAAAACCAAAGTTATATATATGTATATTATCTAAGTTTTTTTTATTTGATTTTTTTAACGCTGGATATTATATATCTAGTGATAAAAATATGTATAGTGATATATATTTTTTAATATTTCAAAACAATTATATATATATATAAATATATATATATATATATATATATATATATATATATATATATATATATATATATCCCAACCAGTAATGTATTGGATTGTTAAATGCATTATCGTTAAAAAATTCAAGTAGTATAAGATTGAAAGGGGGTTAAAACAATATACTAGGGAGATTAGTGCGCATCATATTTTGGAAATATTTTGTCTTATTGAAAAATATGGAAATATTTATGCCGTAAGGCATCTTTATTTGAAAACAACTCTCCTACATGCCCATGTGTACTATTGCTGACCGTTAGATGCATTGTTAGACGATTGAAGAATGCTCAGCCATAGATAAAAAAAAAAAAAAAGAATAAAACATAAATAAAACATTAAAATGTAACATTATTATTATTATTATTCAAGAGTCCTCCTCCTCCCTGGGCTAATAGTCGCCTTTGCTGTAGACGAGGGGCAGCTAGAGCAATGGGAAATCATTTGCTCCAGGAGGAGCGAAATCTCGAACAACTAGTAGGCTCTGGTAGTTATTAGTTATCTCTGGGTAGTTTTCAGATTCTCTTTTAAATCTGTTTCGTTCTTTCATTCATCTATCTATTATGTTGTTTCTATCTCTTCTCTTGTTTTTGTTTCTGTTTTTGTGTTACTAAAGGAAGAGTTTTTTGTTTCTTTTTGGGTCTGAGGGATGCTATGTTTGTTCTGTTGGCTACCAGTGAAGTCACGAAAGAAGGTTTCAAGTTGTGTCAAGCTGCGTCTGGCTACTACATCTGATCTTTTGGCTGCCAGTGAAGTCATAAAAGAAGGTTTCAAATTGTGTCAAGTTTCATCTATCACATAGGAAGGTTGCATCTCTGTTCAGTAAGAATAGGAAAAGATATATTCTAATTTAAATATTTACATTATACTGGTTTTCTCACACTCTTTTTCTGTCTGTGCAAAATATCCATTTGGTTTGATCATTTCTCTTTGGAAAATCCTCAACAGTGATTTCTTTCTATTCTCTATCATCGGATCTGATGTAGTTTCTTAGAGATTAGCTGAAATTTCCATATAAATAGATCTTGGTAGTAGTTTTCGTTTTCACATAGGGGACTGTAAGATTTCCTCACTGGAAAATGTATTTTCACTTCTTATCAATGGAAATTCCATAGAAATGGATCTTGGTAGTAGTTTTCGTTTTCACACAGGAGATTGTGAGATTTCCTCACTGGTAAGATGGAAATTTCAAAGGTCCTCTTTCAAGAAATTGCTTTATTTTATCAAATAATTTGGTCCAATGTTTTAAAATTTTCTCCAAACTAAGCAGCATTGTGTTGCAGAAACTTGATGATCACTGTATACCCAATCTAGCCACAAACTGCAATAATTTCCACTTTTGGGATAAAGAGGCACACCAAGAGAACAAGAAAATAAAGGAAGTAATTCCTCTTTATAGAAGTTGTCCAGGATTTCTAATCTACGGTGAAAAAGGTCATTTTCATCATGAACTAGACACTGCTCTGAATCCTTCCATTCACCCCTAAGTCCACCATATTTGTAAAGTCGGGTTATGACTGGAAACTCCGTGTGGATTTGGATATGTTTGGTGATAAGATCACATCCTTTCCCAAACTCAACCACCACTCCCATCTGTTGGCGGGCCCGCTTGAAATCATCAATGGGTTTTCTGTGGAATAAAATATCAATGAAGGGAAGGTCGTTTAACTGAAAGCCAGCATATTGCCATTCAGAATTGAATAAAAAAGACAGGCTAGGATATTGGGACCCCCAATGTTTTTTTAGCCATTTTCCTTTAGTTATGCTTCTTTTGAACTCTTCAGGGAACATATCAAGGTAGTTTACTGTCAAATACTCTATCCACTGTAAGAGAAAAATGAATTTCTTTGTATCAAGAGGATAGGAAAGTCCAGGCAAGGCAACATCTGGTGATCTTATAAATGGAATATCCACTGATCCAAGCCCATTTTTGATAAATGGCTCGAGATTATCTCCCTCTTCAAGCCCATAAGCACAATGGGGTGGTTTTTGATAAGATATTGATAGGGAAACTATATCATGCTCAACCCATGGATTTCTTCCAAATATCTTTTCCCATTCGCTTATGGAGATTGGCACAAGTTTTTCTTTGAAACTCTTCACTACATATCTAGAGTCATTAACTTCTAGCATATCTACAGACGAACTATGAAAATCTCTCCTGTCAATATGGTTGTTGGTGTAGGAAAAATACAAAAACTGGTTGACACTGACTAAAACTTCTCTTTGCAAAGAACAGAGCATTCACCTAGGCAAGGCAAGATCTGGTGGTCTTAGAAATGGAATATCAACTACTCCAAGCCCATTTCTAATAAATGGCTCGAGATTCTTTGCCTGTTCCAGCCCATAAGCACAACGAGGTGGTTTTAGATAAGCCATTGATAGGAAAAATATCTCATGTTGAACCCATGGATTTCTTACAAATAGCTTTTCCCACTCACTTATTGATGCTGGCAAAAATTTTTCTTTGAAATTATTCACTACATATCCAGAGTCATTAACTACTGGAAAATCTGTAGATAAACTTTGAAAATATCTCCACTCAATATGGTTGTTGGTGTAGGAAAAATACAAAAACTGAGTGACAGTGTTTGCTTTATCATTTTCTTACATCATTAACAAAATTAAAGATAGGAAAATTTTGGAGAGAGGTTAAAATGCCATTCTCAAAAGAGCTAATTTCCTAAGGCTATATCAGAAAAAACAATTTTAATTCATCGTAGTTTAAATTTGGAATTTATCTTCCATTATTTATAGTATTCTAGAGCATCTCAAAGAATTTAGTCCTTTAAATCAATAGAGAACCAAACAAACCAAAATATTCAGTTTTCAAGAAATAATGAATACTAGGTAATATCCATCCTGTAGTGCTCATTATCTCTCAATTGATGATCGTTGGATACCCAATCTAGCCACATACTGCAATAATGTCCAATTTTGGGATAAAGAGGCACACCAAGAGAAGAAGAAAAGAAAGGAAGTAATTCCTCATCATAGAAGTTTTCCAGGATTTCTAATCCATTGTGAAAAATTTCATTTTCATCATGAACTAGGCACTACTTTGAATCCTTCCGTTTGCCCCTAAGTCCACCATTAAGCAGAATCCTTATTTTAATAGAGCTACTATTGACATGCTTCCATTCAAATTTCTGAAGGTATTCGTAAAGTATGGCTATGTATTCTTCTTAATTTTATGTTGAGTATATCCTTGTAATGCTCAGACTCTGTCAGCTAAATTTTTAAATTTTCTTCCTTGTTTTTCATATGTAAAAATTCTCTTTGCAAAGAACATAGCATTCTCTTAGGTAAGCCAATATATGGTGGTATTAGAAATGGAATATCCACTGCTCCAAGGCCATTTTTGATAAATGGATTGAGATTATCTCTCTCTTCCAGCCCATAAGCACAACGAGGTGGTTTTAGATAAGCCATTGACAAGAAAAATATCTCATGGTTAGCCCATGGATTGCTTCCAAATAGATTTTCCCACTCACTTATGGATGTTGGAACAAGGTTTGCTTTGAAACTCTTCACTACATATCTAGAGTCATTAACTACTGGCAAATGTACAAATAAACTCTGAAAATATCTCCAGTCGATATGGTTGTTGGTGTAGGAAAAACACAAAAACTGAGTGATAGTGCTTCCTTTATGATTTTCTTACTGAATCTTGCCACAGAAAGCTCAGTGATATGAGATTAGTCATTCAACTATCCTAGTAACATTGAAAGTCTTTCAAAATCCAATTTCTCATGGCCATCTTCATGCCACAAGGCACAATTTTGAAATTTACCACACGTCCAAATTCCGCACTCCATCTTCCCAACCATGAAATATGCCCCATCTCAGAGGAAAAATATTGTGTATGGCTATTTGATATCTGATAAAATAGCCCAATCCATGTTGTCATCATTAACAAACTTAAAGAGAGGAAACGCTTGGAGAGAATTTAAAATGCCTTTCTCAGAAGAGCTAATTTCCTAAGGCTATATCATAATTTTTTTTTTTAATTCATCGTAGTATAAATTCAGAATTTCTCTCACATTACTTATAGTATTACAAAGCATCTCAAGGAGTTTAGTACTTTAAATCAATAGAAAATCAAAAAACCCAAAATATTTAGTTGTCAAGAAATAATAAAGACTGTGTAATCTCCATCCTATCATGTTCATTATCTCTGACTTGATGATCAATGGATACCCAATCTAGCCACAGACTGCAATAATATCCAATTTTTGGAGAAAGAGGCACACCAAGATAACAAGAAAATAAAGGAAGTAATTCGTCTTCATATAAGTTGTCCAGGATTTCTAATCTACAGTGAAAAAGGTCATTTTTCATCATGAACTAGACACTCCTTTGAACTCTTCCATTCACCCCTCAGTCCACCATCAAGAAGAATCCTTAATTTAATAGAACTACTATCGAGAGGTTTCCATTCAAAGTTCTGAAGATATTTTTAAATTGTGGTTATGACTTGCAATTTCATGTGCATTTGGATATGTTTGGCGATAACAACACATCGTTTCCCAAACTCAAGCACCACTCCCATCTATTAGAGGGCCTTCTTGAAATCATAAATGGGTTTTCCATGGAATAAAATATCAATAAGGGAAGGTCATTTAACTGAAAACCAGTAGATTTCCATTCAGAATTGAATAAAAAAGACAGGCTAGGAGATTGGTACCCCCAATGTGTTTTTAGCCATTTTCCTTTAGTTATGCTCCTTTTGAACTCTTCAGGGAACGTCTTCGGAAGTTTACTATCAAATACTCTATCGACTGTAAGAGAAAAATGACTTTCTCATTCACCCCTAAGTCCACCATCAAGCATAATCCTGATTGTAACAGAGCTGCTATCAATAGGCTCCCATTCAAAGTTTTGACGATATTAGTAATGTCTGGTTATGACTAGAAATTCCATGTGCATTTGGAAATGTTTGGCGATAACATCACATCCTTTCCCAAACTCAACCACTACTCACATTTGTTGGAGGGCCCACTTTAAATCATCAATGGGTGTGTCGTGTAATAAAATATCAATGAAGGGAAGGTCGTTTAACTAAAAACTAGCAAATTTCCATTCAGAATTGAATAAAAAAGACAGGCTAGGAGATTGGTACCCCCAATGTGTAATTAGCCATTTTCCTTCAGGTATGCTCCTTTTGAACTCTTCAGGGAATGTCCCAAGGCAGTTTACTGTCAAATACTCTATCCACTGTAAGAGAAAAATGACTTTCTCTGGTTATGACTCACAATTCTGTGTGCATTTGGATATTTTTAACGCTAAAATCAGATCCTTTCGCAAACTCAACCATCGCTCCCATCTATTGGAGGGCTCGCTTGAAATCATCAATGGTTTTGCCATGGAATAAAATATCAATGAAGGGAAGGTCGTTTAACTGAAAACCAACAGATTTCCATTCAGAATTGAATAAAAAAGACAGGCTAGGAGATTGGTACCCCCAATGTGTTTTTAGCCATTTTCCTTCAGTTATTATCCTTTTGAACTCTTCAGGGAATGTCTCAAGGTATTTTACTATCAAATATTCTATCCACAATAAGTGAAAATTGGCTTTCTTTGTATCAAGAGGAGAGGAAAGTCTAGGCAAGGTAAGATCTAGTGGACTTAGAAATGGAATATCCACTGCTCCCATCCCATTTTTTATAAATGGCTTGAGATTATCTGCCTCTTCCAATATAAGCATATCTATGTGGTTTTAGATAATCCATTTACAAGGAAACTATCTCATGCTCAGCCGATGGATTGCTTCCACATAGCTTTGCCCACTCACTTATGGATGCTTGCACAAGTTTCTCTTTGAAACTCTTCACTACATATCCAAAGTCATTAACTACTGGCATATCAATGTAAAGCATACCCTTACTCCACACACACTAAATATGAAGCACATCTTCAATTGAATGAGGCAATTAAATCTACTACTTCTGGATATAGACTCTTGGAGGCCATCAATATTCTTCTTAATTTTATGCTGAGTATATCCCTGTAATGCTTAAACTTTGTCAGCTGAAATTTTAAATTGGCTTCATTTTTTTTCATATGTAAAAATTCTCTTTGCAAAGAACATAGTATTCTCGCATTATACAACTCTTTGCAAAGAAAAAATCATTCTCGCATTATACAACACAAGAGCTAATTTGCCAAGGATATATGGAACCAAACATTTTAAATTCATCGTAGTAGAAATTTGGAATTTCTCTTCCATTACTTATAGTATTTCAGAGCATCTCAAGGAATTTATTCTTTTAAATCAATAGAGAACTAAACAACCCAAAATAATCCAGTTGTCAAGAAATAATGAAGATTGGGTAATCTCCATCCTGGAGTGCTCATTATCCTTGTATTGTAATCTTAGATTGACTTTTTATACATATAATATTACTTTCAAAATGAGCTCTCAGTCTTATAAAGATTATATTTCCATATTTATTATGCTAAAATTCCAACAAAAATCATTGAAATTCTAATAGTTATCTATATTTAATAAAGATATCACTGTAAGCATACCCTTACTCCACACACACTTAGTATGAAGCACATCCTCAATAGAACGAGCCAATCAAATCTTTTGCTTCTGAGTATAGACCCTTGGAGGCCATCAATATTCTTCTTAATTTTATGTTGAGTATATCCTTGTAATGCTTAGACTCTATCAACTAACTCTTTAAATTGGCTTCCTTGTTTTTCATATGTAAAACTTCTCTTTGCAAAGAACAGAGCATTCTTGCATTATACAATAGAAGAGCTAATTTTCTAAGGTTATATCAGACCAAACATTTTTAATTCATTGTAGGATAAATTTGGAATTTATCTTCCATTACTTATAGTATTCCAGAGCATCTCAAGGCATTTAGTCCTTTAAATCAATAGAGAACCAAACAACCCAAAATATTCAGTTGTTAAGAAATAATGAAGACTGGGTAATCTCCATCCTGGAGTGCTCATTATCTCTATATTGTAATCTCAAATTGACTTTTTATACTTATAAATATTACTTTGAAAATTACCTCTCAGTATTATAAATATTATCTTTCCATATTTTAATTTATTAAGCTAAAATTCCAACAAAAATAATAGAAATTATGATAGTTGTCTATATTTGATAAAGATATCACTATAAGAATACCCTTACTCCACACACACTAAGTATGAAGCAAATATTCAATAGAACGAGCCAATCAAAATTTTCTAAATTGATTTGAAAATTCCGATGTTTACTGACTTTTTTTTATGAAATACTTCACAAGTATATATTACCACTCTTATGAAATTTTATGGCATGTTTTTGACAAACTAGAACTTGCAAATAATGGAAGTGGTTGTTTATCTGTTTAGAATGTGTTCTTATTTAGGATTTAGATCCTAATTTTTAGGAGTTTATTATGATCTCCATAAATAAATGTTACCATATAAATATTTGTACTTATGATTCATTGGATTAATGATCATTCTATGGCCAACATTTAAGAGTAACATGCACTCTTACCCATGATTTTTTAAAAAAAAATTAGTTTTACATATAGTCATTTTTTTTCACTCATAAAATCATTATTTTTTAACGTACATTTACCTATTAATGATCCATTTCAGCTCCCTTTAAATTTTCATGTAGTTCTATAGGAATCATAGCTATACATCTAACTCAAAACCACATATAAACAATTTTAAACCAATAAACACATTTATGAATTTCCTTCTCTATACTAATTATTCTTTTATCTTTGTTTTTAGAAAATGAAAACAAAACTTACTAAGAATGCTATTTCTTCAATTCTCTCAGGGAAAAATCATATTCAATTATTGCTACAAATCTTTGAACTTGAGACTATTACATCAATGAAAATTTCAACAGTTCAATGTCGCACCTCCATCTCCAATGGCACACATATGAAGCACCTTATGCTTCCAATAACTTTCAATGACCTTGTTGAGGAAATCTTGCTTCAAAAATGTTCAATTATATATGTTAAAAGTTGGACTACTTCAACTATTGGTCCATCAATGTAAGTTTGTTACAAAATTCTTATTTAAACTTTACATATTTCCTTCATATGACTTTCAAGTCTAAAAATTGCTCTTATTACTATCATTTACCATGTAGGTCTATAATGCTACTAGACATCGAAATTTGTACTACATCTGCACCTTTAATTGGTATTCCAAAAAATCTGAGTATCTCGATCACGTCTCAAGAAGAAACTCTTTCCTCATCGAACCAACAACCTTTTGTCGAAAAGACACTACACACTTTCTCACATTCCTACTACATCCATCACGCCAGTCCAAATTCCGATGAAATCAATAAACCCGTAACATTCAAACTGGTGCATAAAAGAATATGTTCAAAGAAAGACCCCTCTTTGACAATTTGAAAATCAATACGGACTTGGAAAAGTGTTTGGATTCAACCTAAATGATACAGAAGGTGGATAAATACACATTACATGTTTCAACAATGTTGCCGATTATTTATTTGATAAAATCCAAGTTGGAAATATGTAAATGATCTCAAAAGGCAATGTGAAAATGGTTTATAAACAATACAACCACTTAAAAAATGAGTGGGAAATTTTGTTAAATGCTACATCTACCATAGATCATGTTGCCAACGAAAGAAGATCCAACCCAACAGTTCATTTCAATATAAAATCATTCAGTGATATCAAAACAATAAATGTCAACTTGATTGTTGATGTTCTTGTTATTGTTACTAACATTTCCAATCCATGCATGATACATAGAAAAGACGGCTCAGAAGTTACCAAACAAGAAGTAAATATTAAAGACATGTTGGATATAACATGGATTCAAACTTTTGGGGAGGAAATTTTGATGGAGTATCAAAATAAATTTCAGGATTATGTGTTATAGGAAATACTCCCATCATAGCAATCAAGTCCGCTTGTGTTGCTAAATTTAATGGAAAAAATTTTAGCACTACAACAAGATCGATTATGCTAAAGTCATGGTTTAAAATAAGGTTCCACTACAACTTCTACACTACTAACAACAAGATATTCACCTTATTTTTGCCATAAACCCAAAAAAATAATGATTGCTCATATTTACAATATCAAGTCCTCAGAGATACCAGCATTCTACCAAGTCAAGGGCACAATTGGAGATGGATTTCCAACATCAATCCATGAATTGAACATTCAATTATAACAATTTCTAGAAGACAAATTGATAGAACAAGTAATGTGGTTTGGTAGTTCTCAACGTGGCACAAGATATTTTTGGCACAAAGCTAAAAATGAACTGATAGACATGATATCTCAACTCGGCTACCCAACGTTCTTCTTCACATTAAGTGCAGTTGATACAAAATGGCCTGATCTTCATGCAATCATGCTAGTAATTCCACCTCGTGATGTTGTAAAACAACACAAATGGAGGAATGATAACATTATCTCTAACCCTCACTTAACTTCACTATAAATGCACCACAAATTCGCAATATTTCATGAAATTATCTTTGAAAAACAATTGCAAACAAAATAATATTGGTACAGGTGTGCGTTCTACCACATTACTTTCATAATTCTCTATACATGAAACTCCATCTATTTCAAAATTCCTAACAAAAATACATATTTCGCAGGTATGAATGGAAACACAGAGGATTAACGCACATCCATGGCTTCCTCTGGATACAAAATGCATGTGATATGGAAACTATTAATTGGGATAACACAGATGCAATTGATAGTACTAAAAAATTCTTCGACAAATACATATAAGCTTGGAACCCTCAGCTTTCTACTGTTTTGAACCAATCCATTTCTCAAACAAATTTAGAAGTCCCTTGCATATGGTCAATGTTAGATATTCTCAGAATCAATATTTTTAATGATTATGGCCAACTCATCAATTGCATTGAGAGACACAAAAAATGCACTGAAAACACATGCCTTAGAAAAAAAGTCTCCTCATTTGAATTTCGATATAAAGCACCTTGGGAATTACATCCACATTGTTCCTTGTTCATTGAATCCAATGGCCAAAAGACATACACCCTTGCTCGCAATGTGGATCAACTAAATACCCATAACCCTACCATCCTATCTATTTGGCGTGTAAATTTTGATTTCCAACCAATTTTCTCAATCCATGCCATTTAGAAATATATTATGAAATATGAATCCAAAGCAGAAAACAAATTTGAAACATTCCATGACATACTATGTATAATTGTACTTTCTTCACCTAATGTTGACCCAAAAACATATGCATTTCGAAAATTCCTTAAAGAAACTCTTGTCAATCGTGACATAGGAGCACAAGAAACCTGTCATATGATACAAAAATTACCATTAACGTTGTGTAGTCACTCATTCTTCCCTTTAAATGTAAGCCAACAAATCTATATGAGCCTTCAATAAAAGAACACCACCACTCCTCCATCACCATGCTTCATAGATACATACATCCATCGCCCATCTGCCTTAGAATCCACATCACTTATAGAAATATAAAGATCTTGGTCATATGATCCCCATCGTAAGACAAAAAAATGGAATCAAAGAGCCGAACAAGCAATTGTTTGTATCATACCACGTTATTCCTCAATACCATCCACAACAGAATCTTGCTATGCTGACTTCTGTAGAGTTGAGCTTATGCTTTAAAACCCATTTTGTCATATTGCTCGAGACATAGGAAATTCTACTGAAGAATTCATCACAAACTAGCAAACATTTCTTCCATTCTAAGAACCTTGGCATCAACACCACACACTATCTGATATCTATCCTCCTGCAAATGGTAACTCAACTATTCATGAATTCCATCCTCCAGAGAACATGGAACTAAATGAATGGGAATTACTCTCTCAATTGCACCCTACAGACGAACTACTCATAAATGACCTTGATATGCTTGGGCTCCATGGTTTTGATGACAACCATAGTTGGAATCATACCACTATCCCATTGCATCTCCAAGAAAAAGGCCCACAATTCATTGATAATAATCGCGCTGTCCATCACATTATTCAAACAAATAAATATATTCTGACGCACCTTAACTCCTTATCTCCAACGCAAAAAAAAACCTCTGAATATTATTTCTACTCATTTAACTAAGAAGGATATCTTACATGCTTAACGGATGATAATACAAGGCACTGATGGAACTCATAAATCCATTCTTATAAATTACATCAAATAGATTCTCATAACACTTGCTAGCTCAGAAACTTCACCGATCATGATCCTAGCCCCTACAGGTGTTGCAACATTCAACATACAAGCATAAAAAATCCATGCTGACCTCCACCTTCAAATAAAATATCTTACACCATTAGAAGGAAACGCATTTGCAAAATTACAAGAAGAACTTAAGCATATTAGGTACATACTAATCGATGAAATGACCTTCATTGCACCTAAGCTTCTTAGTGAGATTGATGAACGTCTTCGAGAGGCATTTACATTAAAGAGAAACATTCCATTCGAAATTTGTTCCATTATAATAGTTGGTGATCCCGGCTAGTTACAGGCCACAAAGACATACCACTAAATGCAGGCACAAGCCATGGAAGCACATTGTTGAACACATTCAAAATAGTCATCACATTAGACAAAATATTTCGTCAAAAACGTGACAAAATTGCTCAAGTTAATTTCAGAAACATCCTCCAAAACATTAGAAGTGAAAATCCAACAATTGACAACTATAACATCCTTATGTCGAGAACAAACTCTTTCTTATCAGAATATGAAATAAATTCTTTCCATAATTATATGCATCTATTTCCAACCAATTCTCAAACATTGGATCATAACAATAAAATGATAAAATCGTTAAACACTCCAGTTGCAAGATCTATCATAGAAGACAACAACACATATTCCAACTTCTCTTCAGATGAAGCGCAACTCGAGCGAATTGTCTACCTCTGCAAAGGGAAAAAAGATAATCTTGACTTCCAACCTTTGGGTTTTAGCAGGGCTTGATAATGGTTCCCTCGGGGAAATTATATCTATATTTTACAAAGAATCAACTTCACCTTTACAACTTCCAACATTTGTCGTTGTTGAATTTTCTAAATACATCGAGCATGCTTGGGATGAAACAACCCCACTCACTTTCCTATTCCAACAATAAAAAGAAATGGACATACACAAATTCTACTGAAAATGGTTTGGGCATTAACTATACATAAATCTAAGGGTATGAATTTCGCAAAAGAAACGAAAGACACTGGAAAAACTGAATGACAAGGTATCACATTCACAACAATTTCAAGAGTCCCTTCACTACAAAATCTCTGAATTTTCCCTGCATTCTCTTTCGATCATTTCATGAAAATGAAAGACAACAAAAAAATTTCTCGAAGAAAATAGGCAGAAGAACTTCTTCATTCAATGTCTCCTACAGACAACCAACTCCATTCCATATCTTAACATCTCCTAAATGTTTTCACATATTATCAAGTCCAAAACATTTTGATCACATATAAATTCTACCTATTAATAATAATCTAATTTACTCATTATTAATACATGGTTGAAAATATTATGTTCCTGATATAATTGTTAACTAATTTCTTCTAACATTTTCTTTATTTTGAAACAAAACACATAGACTCAGTGATATCACGGCTAAAGAACTACTGCAATTAAATATATATAACAATTCATGCATTGCATGACATACAAAAAAGATTCATGCCAGTGCCAAATCCAAACGTACTGCTTTACAGACTTCGAAAAACTATATAATTATTACTGAAAATAAAATCTACTATAAAACGTATGATCCACATACACGAACGAGTTAAAATGCGAAAAATAAGAGCAAATTGGCAATCGAGAAATATGCATCTGAAATTTTGAATAAATCTTCAGTGGTGTTTAGGTTTCCATTGATCAACTTGCATCTTTGAATAAATGTTTTCAATTTCCCATAATACAGGTAACTTAAATTTCATTCAATACACATTCTTTATGATAGAATTCACATACACCCTCGTTATAGTCAATTTCAACAAGTTAATTTACAATTTTTAAAAAATAATATTTCTTCTAGTTTTTTGAAACAAAATTTTTCTCTGTAGGTTGCTCATTACTTTAGGAAATCTCCTAACTCTTTGAAAAGCTTAGAAGAAATCATTTTGTTCATGATCTACTTGTAATATTTTACAAAAACTTAAAATTTTATTGCCAAATATTAAAATGCAATGTAAATTTCAAACATTGTACATTCTTAAAAAATCACATAATATAAAACTATTGCCATCATCTTGTACCTTTCCATTACATCTTGTAAATATTTCAACAATATAAATATGTATTCTTTTCAATCTCATATTAATATAGTATTATAATACCTACTAATTAAAGACAACTTCAATAATTCATTTCAACATTTGCTCATTTCCATATTTGATAAAATAATAATATTGTGCACAAAATATTGTTTTACAGGTCCATGATATCTTCAACAAATTCTAGCGTAACTTTAGTTTCAAATGGGAAAATGCAATGTCTATTACAAACATTATAATTCTATATATTTATGCAATGAATTTAAACTACAAATATAAGGCCACATCAAATTACTTATAGTTGATTTCTTTCTGGCTACTTCCTTACGACATTTCCTTTGCAACATTCGGTGCAATTTCTAGTTTAAAATCCTATAGACAAAGACTACCAAAATAAATGTGGTCAAACAATTACTTCTATTCATCAAATTCTAAAATATTTCCAAAAAAATTAATAAACTTATATTCAACCACACTGTTTCCTTAAATTAAAAATAGTCTTGTTATTTGGAAGAATTTTTGCTAGTTTATCTACATTCAAGAGAATAAATTCCAAATTAGAATAGAAACTCGATACTCATGTATAATATTCCTGAAACAATAAAATAAAAAAATAAAAAAATAAAACATGAACTATATATATATGTTAGAGAGATGTATACATAGAGTGATGTATAATATCTCAGAAACAATTTTATATATATATATATATATATATATATATATATATATATATATATATATACACACACTATTCTTGGTATCCCCATCGCTTTCAATGACGAGGGTCATAACATTCTCAGCATTTTCAAAGATTTCAGTATCATAAAGCTGGTTGGTGGAGTTGGCTCCATTACCCATCGTATGGAGTGTGCGGAGGGTAGGTTCTCCAATAAAAATCATAATAGTATTAACTGTATTAATAATTACAATAATCACAACTCAATTCATAATGATTATAATTTAATAGCAAATAATAGTAATACTGTTATTAACTATAAAGATTCTAACAATACTTTAATATTAAACAAGAGTAATAATATCATTCCCCTTGTTGATTATAACAATAATATTTATAACAATAATAATCTTACTAATGATAACCATAGTAATATAATAATAATAATAATAATAATAATAATAATAATAATTTCATTATTAATAATTCTAATATTAATAGCGATAATAAAAATGTAATTAACCTTTCTAGTTTATCTTTTGATTCTTCTGTTTTTCATTCTTCTTAATAGAGGGCTTAATTTTGCGCTTGTCCCAAAGAAGATCCCTATAGAAGACATTATTTGTAACATCGAATATGGCATCAACAATCTCCCTGATAATGTTAAGGAGACCATTAGGAAATATTTCTCTATTATTCTTAGGAAGGATAAGCCTCCCAAAAGAAACTTGAGTGAGCCTCATTTTCTCACCCTCAAAAACCTAAGGGACAACCCTGACATTGTCATCCTTAAGGCAGACAAGGGTGGTGCCGTAGTCATTATGGATTAATTCGACTATGTCGTCAAGATGGTTGACCATCTGTCCAATAGTGGTAGTTTTGTTAAGCTTAAAATTAATCCCCTTAAATAAGTTTGTAACGATGTTGAACTTGCCATTAAGTCAGATTATTCTCTTATTCCTCTCACTAGGAAGCTTATTGAGATCAATCCCCTTACCCCATGGATCTATGGTCTCCCCAAGGTTCATAGGCCGGGTGTCCCATTAAGTCCTATTGTTAACACAATAGGTTGTCCCTCTTATCATCTGGCCAAATTATTAGCCCAAAATATTAAACCCCTTATAGGTCAAACTGATTCCTTTATGAAGGACTCTACTTCCTTTATCAAGGAGTGGAAGAACATCAAGCTCCTGCCTGGTGAGCTTTTGGTTAGCTTTGATGTTGTGTCCTTATTCACCAAAATCCCTATCCAGGAAGCTATTGATGTTATTAAATAGATCTCTGATGAGGACACCTCTAAATTGGTTAGCCTCTCCCTCACCTCAACTTTCTTCGGTTTTCAAGTTGAGTTTTATGAGCAAACCTGTGGTGTTGCGATAGGCTCCCCTCTTTACCCCATAGTTGCTAACTTATTTATGGAGTATTTTGAATCAAAGGCCCTGAACTTGGCTAAATTCTGCCCTAGAAAGTGGAATATGTTCATTGATGATACATGTTTCATCTCGTCCAATGGTCGGGAGAAATTAGATCCGTTCCTTGGACACCTAAACTCGCCTTCTGATTCCATCAAGTTCACGATGGAAGCGGAGGTTTATGGGTATTGGTTTCCTTCCTTTCCTTGATATCCTTCTCTCTAGGAATGAGGATGGTTCCATTTCTCACCGATTTTTTCACAAGAAGACTCACATGGAATAGTACCTTCATGCTGGATCCCATCATTTTCCTGCTCAAAATTTTGGTGTCATGTGTACTCTTACGACTCGTGCTCTTGGAATCTCTTACAATAGCTCCTTGGAATCAGAGAAGTCCAATATTCTTGACATTTTTGAAAATAATGGTTACAGTAGATCTCAAGGTCTCAAGTCTTTTCGAAATGCATATAAGCGATTCAATTGAAAGTCTAATCGAGTGGATCCTATTTCGAAGGTCCATCTTCCGTTTATCCAGTGGAAACTAGACAATATGGCCCATGTCCTTAGAATAAATAATATCTTTGCTTATTTCAAACCTATCTGCACTATTAGAAATTCTCTTGGGTCCATTAAGGACCCTATCGACCCTAAGGACATGAAAGGATTTTACATGATTCCTAGTTCATGTGGTATTCCCTATATCGGTGAAATAGGTCGATCTATTAGGCAGATAAATTGGGAACATGTTGTGGATATTAAACACAATCAGTCTCGTATCTCAGCTCTTGCTAAGCATGTGGAAAAATCCTATCACCATGTTTGTATTGAGGATTCCAAAGTTGTTTCCAAAGTAGATCACTTCCACCATAGGAAATTAAGGGAGGTGATCGAAATTGAATGACATGCTAAGAATCTCAGCCGTCATGATGGTTGGAAATTAAGTAACAGTTGGTCCTCGACTCTCACTAGGTAGCCTTTTTTTTTTCATATTCGTTTGATTAATTAATTAATTAATTTTTATATTTTTACCTAATTAATTCATTAATTTTATTTATTCATTTATTTATGTATTTTATTCATTCAAAAAAAAATTCTCGTCTCTATTTTGCATTATATTTAATTTATAATAAGCCTATTTTAATTGATTTATTACTTAAATTTTTTTAATTCTCAACTAACTAAATTTCTAACAACTAGCTAGGCTTAGTATTATAATTTTTATTTTATTTATTTTATTTATTTATTTTATTTTTTATTTTAAAAAATGATTTTACTTTATTATTCATTTTATATTATTATTTATTAACTTGTAATATTTGTTTTTTTTTCTAATTTAGATTATTTCTATTATATTATACATGGCAAAACATTATATATCTCTTCCTCTGGATTTGGCAAGCCAGTTCCGGAGGGAAGTATCAAGATTTTGAAAAAAAAATACAGACTTCCCTAGCTGGGGAAACCAGTACACAAGTAGCAAAAATTAAGAGCTTCCCAGAATGGGAAACTAGCATACATAGTTTTGAAACTGAAACTGAAACATCATAGAGAAAGGTTCCAAAACATATTAAAACTAGAGAACACTATGAGATAAATGGAGTGAGAGAAGAGCACCCAAAATTTGAAATTAATGTGGACCTTCATTCTTCTTGCTGGGGTTGGGGTCTTCCTCCTCGATCCTGCAAACGTAAAAAGAGTCATCATCCTCCTTGCTCAGTGTGTGGATTGGAGTCTGAAGCTGTGGCAACACCTAAGCATTTGGTCAGTTGGAGGTGGCAGCAAGATGACTAATGTCCTCTTCCTTGCCTCCTGTGTTGTTGCTTGAACTTTGACCGTCACTAGAACTTGAATTACTGTTGGTGAAATGGCTCCTACTAGAGGTGCTCTACATAGGCAGAGCTTTCATCTTACGAGGAATGAAGGCTAGCTCGGACTGAAGAGTGGACTTGCTCGAGTGTTTCTTGTAACGAATGCTAGAGGAAGCAGGAGGGGAGATAGGGAGCTGAAAGGATAATTGTGAAGAAAGGTTGATGGGTTCAAGCCTGCTCAGCTCCTCCCAACCCACTCAATGGTTTAATTCCCTGCCCATGGCAGTCGACAAAGGAGGTCTAGAGGGGAGACCGTGTCTGCCAACCCTTCGACACCGCATTCGATGACGCCTAGGCATGAAAAGTAAGGGAGCAGAGGTGCAAGAGAGGGAGGGGAGGCTCGATGGAGTAGGAGAGGAGCTACCACCACCTAAATTCACCGAGGGATGGCTGCAATGGGATTGAGGTGGGACAAGAGTTGAGGAATGAAAGGGAAAGTAGGAGGCAAGGAGAAAAAGCTGAAAGGAGAGTTGAATGGGGGCTTGAGGAGCGCAGTGAACATGCTTAATAGCCATGGTAGCAAGACTGAGAGTCGTTAATTCTCTGCAGTGGAAGGACATCTCGAAGAAGCTGGCGGGGAGTGAAATAATGGTTGGCATGCTCGTGCATTTAACATTGAGCGAGTGGCCATGTGCGGGTGTGGGGGGGACAGTTGCCCTGCCACATGGTGCCCATGTGGCCCAAAATTTCACAACAAGGCACCCGCATCCAAGGTTATTAACTTGTAATATTATCTATTATCTATTAAATCCTAAAATTTTAAGATTTGCCCTCCCCTTTTTTGCTTATTATAATAACTAAAATTTAATCATTTTATTAAATTTTAAATTTTAAATTATTCTTGATTAACTTTTCCTTAAAATATTAAAACCCATTAATATTTTATCCTATTAACTAACTAGTCAAATAACAACTAGTTTCTAACTGCTACTTTCAGCAGCTATTTCTGGGAAATGATGCATCCCTACTATTTATTCAATGTGATATGTTTCTTTCTTCACCTTCTCCTGAAGATGAACCACATTAAATGGTTTGAAATTTTGACCTAATCCTAATGATGTGATTAATCTGAAAAACAGTTATGTATAATTACAAATTCCTTTTACACGCTATAAAATAACCGTATGAGCCCATAAAAATTATACCATTCTTGAAGAATTCTAGGGAATCTCCATTATGTGTGCATGAGTGGCGAAAAAACGAAGCGAAAGAAAGTTTCATGGGCGACCATGATTTTTAGTTCCATTTACAAAATGAAGCATACTTTTCATCCCTTTTTGTATATTACAACCCACTTAGAAGGCACCACTTATATCTAGGAACCTTTCGATGTGAGCTCAGAGGAATATTGAGAGTTTACAAGGAAGCGAACGAGAACTTTGTTCAGATACATTGAATGGTTTGGCCCAAATCAACATCATAATTCTTACGGATGGCATGGAAGAGTGTCTTGAAGTACATTCAACGACGGTTCTTGGATGTTCAATCCATTTTATCAATTGTATAAGCATCAAATTTATTGTTGGTGTTCCTTTTAAAGTGCTCGTAAAAACTTTACACATACATTTTGTGTTAGGTTGTTACCGAATAGCGTGGTAAAATATTCCATTCCTCACCGCGAAGCACTCCACTCTCTCTTTGTAAATAAAATGGTCCTCTCTAAGTTACTTGTCAGTGTGCCTTTTGTATCATGTTTCCTTCTGAGTGTTTTGTGTACTATATTACATGAGTCTTTGGTACACTAATTTGTGGGATACTTTTGGTTTTCTGGTGGGATGGTTTAGTGCCTTGTATGCATGAAGAGATTTTGGGGTAATGTTTTGTAAACTAGCTTGAGATTGGTTTTTGGTGGATTTAGAGAGAGAGATTTTGGGGTTATGTTTTGTAAACTATATTGAGATTTGTTTTTCATGGTTATATGTATATATATATATATATATATATATATATATATATATATATATATATAGATAAAGAGATTTTGGGGTTATGTTTTGTAAATTAGCTTGAGATTTATTTTTGGTGGTTATATATATAATATATATGATATTTTTAGTTTGGCTTGTGATTGCATATATTTGTCGTTATATGGTATAATGGGATATATGATTGTTTTGAGTGTTAAATTTGTTTTGTGGTTGTTATTTATGTAATATTATATATTTGATATATATTATGTGTTTCTGTGGGTGTTAACATTACTATTGTGAGGTTTGATTTCATCTAACGTTGAGGTGCAAGTCTCTCATTATGATATATTGATCTATCTAAATTGTGTGTTATGGAAAGTTCCCTAGGATATGGTTTGGTGATGTGTCATGCTCATATATGTTAATAAATTTCCATTGTGATATTTGGCTTAAGTTTACCTTAGGCTACAAAGAATGATGCAATTTTATTGTAGGTTATGATGTTACTTTATAAGTTGTCTAGGACATATCTAAATTTCAAGTGCCTTAACATTGTCGTTGTGATGTTTGGCTTATGTTGGACATATCTAAAGTTCATAGATTTAACTTCGTTTTTTACTTACTACCATCTTTTTATTTGCATAGGTCAAGCAATTGAGTAAAACAAAAAAGATAACCAAAAACATTTTAATTACTTATTTATTTGTTTAGTCTCAAATTTATAGATAATAATTAGTCATGAATGGTTCTAATTTGAAATGCACACATCAGTACTCTCAACTTCTTTGATAAACAAAACTTCATTTTAATTATCGAAATATCACTTTAGTTACATAATAATTTCCTTGTTACATAAGAATTTTATAGAACTCAATATAACTACATAGATCCCTTCTAATATGTGATTAAAAATATTACAAATTGGATGGCTTAGGGAACCCAACTTCCCTTGGTAAATAAAATAGGGAAAAAAATTGCTTAGAAAATGAGCTTTGATCGAAGACGTAAAAAAATGATTTTGGTTTATAGATGCTTCTGCATCAATTCTTATGTAAATTACTTTGATACTTTTTGCATTAGATATGGCCAACTATGATACTCTTATTTTTTTTATACCTATGATGTTAATCTCACTTGATTGTGTGAGTATGTTTTATATTCTTACTCCTATGTATAGTTACCAACCCTAGAGGGATTATATTATTCTTCTCCAATATTTTATAAAGGACATATAGCCCTATTCGATGGCCACATTAAACAACAAAGCTAGGAAGTCGACCAAGTTTTGAGTAATATTGACCTTGATATGTATTTAACATTATTAATGACCCCCCCCCCCCCTCCCTCCAAAGCCTAAAAAAATGCACGTCTAAGCCAAGATGTTACATAAAGAATTGATGCACCCAAGAGATGAGAGGACACCCCAATGTTGTCATTGCACCTTCTTGATAGATGTTTTCTATTGTTGAGTTTATCTAATGATGATGACACTCTAAGATCTCGTTAGATGGGATGGTGCAGTTATCTAGATGATGACATCATTCCCTAGACTTATGATGTTTTTTTCAAGTTGTTGGGATTGATAATATCATCTAGATTCATGTTGATGTCTTACTGAGGGAGCCATTTCTTAATTTTTGGACACATTTTGATGAAGATATGTGGATTTTGGTGATTATAATTTTTTTTTTAGTCATCCATGGCATAATTTGATGGAGACACAAAGTTTTAGAGGGTTTTGTCACCCTAGGCCTTTTTTCTCACATGTGTCAATGAAAACGAGTCTTATTTTTATGTTTTATTATTGATATAACTAGCTTGGAGGTTTTCCTCTTATCTACTTAACTTGTGATCACAAATTCTATAATTGTGAGGGCTTTTGGTCAATTTTAAGGCTAAATTGACTTGGTTTTCTATTGTTGAGTTTATCAGATGATGATGACACATTAATGTCCCCTTATATGGCTTGGTGCACTTATCTAGATGATGGCATCATTCCCCGAACTTATGATGTCATCCTCATGGGGTTGGGATTGATGATATCATCTAGATTCATGTTGATGTCTTATTGAGGGAAAAATTGCTTAATGTTTGTAAACTTTTTGATGAAGAGATGTTGCTTTTGGTGATTAGAACTTTTTTTTGAGCCATCCATGGCATAATTTGATGGAGACACAAAGTTTTAGAGGGTGATGTCACTTTTGGAGGCCTTTTTTCTCACATGTGCGGGTTAAAATGAGTCTTATTTTTTTTTTTTATTATTGAGATAGCTAGCTTGGAGGTTTTGTTGTCATCTACTTAAGTTGTAATAAAAAATTCTATAATTATTGGGGCTTTTAGTCAATTTTAAGCTAAATTGTCTCGGTTTCCCTCATATAAGTAGACAGAAGTAACTATAGCCTTTGATAATTATAACACAATTAATAACACATTTGGAGAGTTCACAATAGTAGTATATTTTCTCTTGGTCACCATGGAGCATTTACTGAGTGAATTGTCTTTGCGAGGATATTGTGATCAAAAGGAGCTTTATCTTGGATGATAAACGTGATTATATGGTGATTTCGTGTATATTTATTATAAGTATCTTCTTCCATTTTGTAATTGTTTTAGATATAGGGTTTCATTAAAATTTTCACCATATGTGTTGAATATTTTATGGCTCTAACATCTCCTTTTGAAAAAATCATCATCAACTCTCCTTCAAGGAACCTGAGTATAACTTACTCCCCCTTTTTTATCTCTAATTAACTAAAATCACAAGGGTTTTCATGAAGGGAAATTTCATTGTAGTCTTTTCTATCTCATAACTCTTTTCAATCAATCCTCTTCCATAGACCTTTCCTTTGACTCCATTAACCCCTTGATTGAGAAAGGAACTATTCCACTAGTGTGTCAATGATCTTAAAATAAGCTTTAAAACTATAAATTTTTATTTTTTAATGTTTTGTAGGGTAAATTAGGGTTATGTTACAGAAAAATGTGCAATTAATAGAATAAAATACCTTGGACCTTATAGTCTCAGCGTTAGGCATAAATATCAATTTTCATTCAAACATTAGTGTTGATTTCTAGGGTTTTGTTGTTGTTTTTAATACATTTTCAGTCACTAAAATTTGCAATAGTCTATTTCCTTGTTTATACATTACATAAACTTTGTTTATGTTTTACTTGTTATCAATTTTAGGCTCTTTTTTTGTTTTTGTTTTTGTAAACTTTTCATGTTATAAAGTGTGCTTCTAGATACCCTAATTTATGAAATCAATTAACAATTTAAAGGTATCATGTTCTTGGAGACCTATTGTTTAACCACTCTAGATTTAGCCATAAGGTCCTTTCATCTTGTTTCCCTGGAATTACATCTCGTCGTATCTAAAGCCTCACTTATTAAACATTACATTCGGGTGATTTTAATGTAACTCTTAGAGGGTATTTAGTGAGGGAGTATTTGCGTTATCTAATCTCTAAAATTTGTTTCAAAATCCTCTCTTGTGGGGATAATATCCAAACACAGAATAATAGGAGAAAAATTTATAAGGTGATAGTGGTGACTAATCCCATTATTGTCCCCAACCTATAGTACTTAGTGGAGATTTTCACTAAGGTGCTAGATTTTGTAGTAATAGGTACAACCAACATTGTATTATTTGTAGGTAACTTGATTTCTCAATTAAATAGCTTCTTTAGTAACCTAGAAGGCATGACCATTAGAAGTAGATACATTTTCTAATTGTGAAGGTGCAGATCCTACAAATATTTTCACAATAAATATTGAATAACTCTTACACTGAATTGTGCACAAATGAATATGGAGGAAAGTGGCGACATGAAAAACTTAGGGAGTTCCATTACTCCTTGGACCATCTTACACCATTTATCAAATAAAACAAATTTTACACAAATATTGTTATCACTCAAAAAAAATTAAGCATCATTTTGACAAGGTTACATAGGTTCATCGGTCAAAATAAGGTTTTAAGAGTCATTTTTGAGTTTGACTAAGGGAGATTATAAATTTTTTATAGTTTGAGTTTACCCTTAGGTCCAAATACACTCATTTGTAAACTCCTTAAAGTCAAATCATTCATCATTTTCTGATCCATTTCATTTTCCAAAGTTTTTGTACAAAAAGTGCCTGATTAGCCAATAATCCCTACTTTAATAGCGCATTTAGTGTAAAAAATGCAGAAAGCATTATGAAACTGACTAATAGTTTCGTAGCAAATTTGAAGCATTTCTTAGTTTTCCTATTTTACACATGTTTTGCAAAGGTTGTTTCTAAGAAACTGAAAACGAATTTTGGAAATCGGAAAGAGGTTTTTCTTCATACCATACCTAAATATAACAACCTCTCTCAGTTTCTTGCAATCCATTAGGATATGGGAGAAACTGATAAATTACAATGTGTTATGAAACTGTTGTTACTAAATTGTCTTGTACATGACTGTTTAGTAGTCAACTTCAAGTTCCCTTTCCAGCCAAATGAAATCATGTTTTGGAATTACGAAAGAGGATTGTCTTCATCACAACCCCCACTACAAAATTTTCTCTCAATTTTCTCACAGGTGTTATTAGTTGGGAGATACAAGGATTTCATTTAATCCCTATTTTTCAGAAACACAGTTTTCCTGTTTTACACATTTTTTTCAAAGGCAGTTTCTGGACAGCAGGAGATGTCTTTCAAAAAAACATGATATTTTTTTATTTAAGACATAATGGTCTACAAAAACCACCTTCAGGTTCTCAAAATACATCATGGAGTAGGATATATAGGCTCTATCCAAAGACCTATTTTTCAGGAAAACACAAGAAAAATCTGCAAGGATGTCTTAAAAAATGAAGAAGAAATGCCTCAAACAAGCTAGAATGAAGTGGGTTTACAGTTGGTATGCTTTGTAAATGATGAAGACAGGCATATTTTCAGTTTTTGGGCAAAACAACAGTTTTCACTTTGAAAATTTATGAAAAAACTGAATACTCAGTAGTTTCATAGCGCATTTAGTGTAAAAAAGCAGAAAAGCACTACAAAACTATTGTAGCTTCTTTTCTTGTCAGTTTTTGAAGGGTTGAAGAGTGAGTCAAGAGATGTAATTGCTATGAAGAAGGTATTTAAGGGTAAATAAAACAATGCAGGAGTAAAGAGTTAAATTTTTGAAGAATAAAGGTTGAAATGACAGCGCTACAAAAGGCGCTATGAAACTGTTGTGTTTTCATAGCGCCATATATTACAGCCTTTTCGAACAAGTTTTGTAGGGGTTTTGGACTGCTGGAGGCTAGGGATGACTGATGAGACATGTTAAGATAATCTCCAACAACCAAGGACCACGAAATGAAGGTTTAATGATGGTCATAATGCTCAAAGAAGGAAAAGAATCTTATGCCTAAAAAACAGGGTTTGGTTTCCTGCTTTTGTGGAGTTCAGCAAAGTGGTCATGAAGAACTGAAGCACATCATCCAAATTTGACCATGTGATGACACACTTGGCAATAATTTTAATTCAAATAGATAAGGTTGTTATAGATAATGATAAGGAGTTTGAGTCCTTTTTGAAATAGGATTGTTAAGTAGACTAGGTGTATTTTTGTAATAAATTCCATGTTTTTTAGATATGAAAGGTGTCAAGGGATAGAAATTCGATGTATCTAGCCTAGGAGGTAGATCATCTCATGTTGTAAGTTTTCTATTAAAGGAAAAGAGGTATAATTTGTAAGGGGTTGGACATTTTTGGCAAAACTAGTGGTTATTGTAAATTGATTGTTTGCAGCTAATACAAAGAGCTTCTACTTGACCAACTTGACATTCAAAAGGGATTTTTAATTTCTTCCTTTCCTATCGGTATTTTTATATATCTTATTTGCAGTGGTGTTCATCTATATTACTCAGAACTCATATTTTAGATGCTTTGACTTCCTCTATAAGTGAACTGACTGTGTTTTTACAATTTCATATGTGTGTGTGCCTTATGACTCAAAACTCTGATATGCCTCAACTTCCATGTCAATTAGACTCACTGATTTACTGAAATGTTTTGACTCCATAAGCCCAATGTATACATGCTAATGTGATTTTAAACCTACAACTATCATTATTAGTTTATTTCCTAAATAGAGTTAGCCATCTATATCTTTATCCAGATTATTAACCCTTGAGAGATCCCTCTCAGATAAGGAGGCTAAGCCTCAATCTAAATATTGGTTTGAAATAGTTGCATAATATTGATTTGATTAGTAGCCCATCATATCTAATTTTGTGATAAAATTTTGGTGCGTCTGCCGGGAGTCTGAAGATATACATATCTAAAAAATTTGAAGCTGAACTCTTGAAGGTAACAAGAGCTCAGAATCTATTCGAGGCTGCAGAACTACCTTGGCGACTCCATTGTTGAAGAATTTAAAATTCATAGATTCATGGTGATTCCACTGGAATTATGAAGAAATCAGATGACGCCATTCTCGTTAAAAGGTATGCATGTATAATTTTTTCAGGAATTCATGGTTTCCCAAATCATTTTCCCAAAGATACACATTTTGTAAGGAATGGTCTAAAATTAAATGGAGAAGATTTGAGGTTGAATTTCAAGCATATATCAGATTTCTGTGACTTTACTGAGCATATTAGAGTCAAACATGAAGATATTTGCATTATGTTGTTCTATGATTCATTTCAAGGGAAATGTAAATAATGGATTGAAAGTTTTCCTGTCAGATCTATTTAAGTCATTTACAGAACTTTGGCTTATGTTTTTGAAAGAATGGATAGACAGAATAGAGTTGGTGGTAAACTCTCCTTCAATTCAAGGTTTCAAACAATGGAATGATGATCATATTAATGAAGAAGTAGATGAAATTTTTTCTTTGTCCTTGTCTTCTTATCTAAAATCATTTGAGTGCAAGATAGAAGATAAGATTAAATTTTTGGATGAAGTTGCTAAGAACATTGAGAAATACATTGAAGTTTTATAAGAACAAATTCAATCCTTTAGTCTTCATGATCATAATAATTCTTTTCAAGAGCCTTCCATGCCAAAACACAAGGAGAAGGTACTGCTTCCATTCTCTTTTGAGATTGAGGAAGAATACCTTGTTCTTGAAAATCAGTTTGATAGCACACAACTAAAATATTGTGTGGCTGAGAAAAGCATATATGAGTTGTCCAGAGGTACAAAATGTTATGAGGATCATCAAACATATCATGTCTTCTTTGACCCTATAGCTGAATACATGGAAGAGTGTTACAGTCCAATTTTCTAGTTTCATTTTCATTATGAGGATCAGATACATTTTATGTTTCCTTGGTCATTATAGTATCATGTTTACTTTGGGTTCAAATGCAGTAAAAAATTTCAAGTGTCAGATTAGATCAATGACTGGCGTCATTGGAAGTTTCATGTTGCTTGAGTTAAAAAAGGAGATTGCAACTGTTAGGGTAGGTAGGAATGTGTGCATAAGCTCAAAGGTGAATGAGCATATTTTCAGTAGGTACAAAATTGGTTTTTTAGCAGTAATCATCAAGCTCGAGCCCGAGGAGAAGGCCATAAGAGCTTCGTGAAGTTTTCGTAAATTTCAGAGTTATTTTTTCAAGAAGATGGATAGCAGCACTGGAATTACTGGTTCTTTGGTGTGCCACAGGGGCACACCATCCCAAGTGGAGCCACTGTTACATAGGTTACATAGGTTTATGGGTCAGAATAAGGTTTTAAGAGTCATTTTTGAGTTTTACCAAGGGAAATTATAATTTTTTTATAGTTTGAGTTTACCCTTAGGTCCAAATACACTCAATTTTAAACTCCTTCAAGTCAAATCATTCATCATTTTCTGATCCATTTCATTTTCCAATTTTTTTCCACCAAAAGTGCCTAATTAGCCAATAATCCCTACTTTTGTAGCAAATTCAGTGTAAAAAAGGCAGAAAGCACTACGAAACTAGCTAATAGTTTTGTAGCAAATTTGAAGCATTTCTTAGATTTCTTGTTTAACACATGTTTTTCAAAGGCAGTTTCTGAGCAACTGAAAACGAATTTTGGAAATATGAAAGAGGTTTTTCTTCATAACAGACGTAACTATAAAAAAGTGTCTCATTTTCTTCAAATTCATTAGAATATGGGATAAATTAGTAAATTAAAATGTGCTACAAAACTGTTGTTTCTAAACTGTCTTGTACATGACTATTTAGCAGTCAACTTCAAGTTCTGTTTTTGAAAAAATGAAAAAGAGTTTTGGAATTCTAAAAGAGGTTTGTCTTCATCACAACCACAGCTACAAAAAAATCTCTCAATTTTCTCATAGGTGTTATTAGTTTGGGGATACAAGGATTTCATTGAAGCCCTATTTTCAGAAACAAAGTTTTCCTGTTTTTCACATTTTTTTCAAAGGTTGTTTCTGGACAGCAGGAGATGTGTTTCAAAAAACCAAGAGAGGTTTTTATTCAAGACTTAATTTTATAAAAAAACCTCCTTCATGTTAACATAATACATCATGGATTAGGAGATATAGGCTCTGTCCCAAGACCTATGTTTCAGGAAAAGATAGGAAAAATTTGCAAGGATGTCTTAAAAAATGAAGAAGAAATGCCTCAAACAAGCTAGAACGAAGTGGGTTTACAGTTGGTATGCTTTTTAAATGATGAAGATAGGTATATTTTCAGTTTTTGGGCAAAGAAACAGTTTTCACTTTGAAAATTTATGAAAAAACTACATACTCAGCAGTTTCGTAGCGCATTTAGAGTAAAAAAGAAGAAAAGCACCGTGAAACTGCTCTAGATGCTTTTCTTGCTCATTTTGGTCATTTTTTGAAGGCTTGAAGAGTGAGCCAAGAGATTTAATTGCTATGAAGAAGCTATTGAATGGTAATTAAAACAATTCAGGAGTAAAGAGTTAAATTTTTGAAGAATAAAGGTTGAAATGGCAACACTACAAAAGGCGCTACGAAACTGCTGTGCTTTCATAGCGCCATATATTACAGCATTTTTGAACAAGTTTTGCAACAGTTTTGGATAGCTAGAGGCTAGGGATGAGTGATGAGACATGTTAAGATAACATCTAATAGCTAATGACCATGAAATGAAGGTTTAATGATGGTCACAATGTTCAAAGAAGGAAAGAATCTTATGCCTAAAAAACAGGGTTTGGTTTCCTGCTCTTGTGGAGGTCAGCAAAGTGGTCATGAATAGCTAAAGCCCATCATCCAAATTTGACCATGTGATGATACACTTGGAAATAATGTTAATTCAAATAGATAAGGTTGTTATAGATAATGATAAGGAGTTTGAGTCCTTTTTGAAATAGGATTGTTAAGTAGACTAGGTGTCTTTTTGTAATAAATTCCATGTTTTTTTGTTATGCAAGGTGTCAAGGTACATAAATTCAATGTATCTAGCCTAGGAGGCAGATCATCTCATGTTGTAAGTTGTATATTAAAGGCCAAGAGGTCGAATTTGTAAGGGGTTGGACATTTTTGGCAAAACTGGTGCTTATTGTAAGTTGACTATTTGTAGCTAATACAAAGAGATTCTACTTGACCAATTTGAGATTCAGAAGGGGATTTTAGTGTCTTCCTTTCCTATCTGTATTTATATATATCTTATTTGCAGTGGTGTTCATCTGTAGTACTAAGAACTCATCTTTTATATGCTTTGATTTCCTTTATAAGTGAACTGACTATGTTTTTACAGTTTCATATGTGTGTGTGCCTTGTGAATAAAAACTCTGATATGCCTCAACTTCCATGTCAATTAGACTCACTAATTTAATGAAATGTTTTGACTCCATAAGCCCAATGTATACATGGTAATGTGATTTTCAACCTACATCTATCATTATCAGTTTATTTCTTGAATAGAGTTAGCCATCTATATCTTTATCCAGATTATTAACCCTTGAGAGAGCCCTCTCAAGTTGAGGAGGCTAAGCCTCAATCTAAATATTGGTTTGAAATAGTTGCATAAGATTGATTTGATTAGCAACCTATCAGATCTAATTTTGCGATAACAGATATTATCAAGTTTTCTTCCTTGATAATAGGTTTCATGATAGAATTAGAATCTGTAAAATTCCATTAATCCTCTTCATTTTTCCATTAATAAATTTTGAAAAGGTTTTACCATAATTATCTATGTTGTGATGAGATTATTCACCAAGGTATACCACCCCACTTCCATATTTCTCATAACTAAAAATTGTGTTCATGGGAAGTCAAATGGAAGGAATCTCCAGAGTCTACCAACCACACACTCTTTCCTGATGTGGGTTTCAAAAGTAAAAAAAAGGCATAACCATCATCCTCGTTAAAAGATTTTTCAGAGTCACCATTTGAATCGTTATTTTCATTTTTATTCATCCTTTTTTCTTCCTTGAAATTTCTTATGAAATGGTAAAATATTGGTATAGTTTCAAAATTGCTCTTGGAATTTCTAGGAGATTTATGTCTTCCAAGGGATTTTGATTTCCTTTTCTATATTATTACATTTTTCCTTTGATCTTCCAATAATATACATGGCTTCATTGATAGATTTAGAAGTTTTATGACTCACTTGCTTTAAGAGTAAATATACCACAACCTCATCGAGCATTCATTCCTTTATAGTGCTTGTAACAACCATTACCAATTTGCTCAATTAATTTGAAAAAGAACACAAGAGGGTCATACAATGATCCTCCTCATCGATATACTCCAATTGAGAAAAAATAGGTCAAAATAATATCAAATTCATTTAGGCATTCAAGTATAGATTCACTATCACCCATTCTCAAGGAAAACAACATTTTTTGCAAAAAAAATTGTTAAAATGGGATTTAGCTTGCTAAAAATTCCTCAAGTTCTTCTAGATTTTTTTGTGGTTTTTTTTTTATCGAAGAATGTTCAATATTATTGAATCAAACAAGTATATCTTGATATGTCTTTTCACCTTTATCTCCTATGACCCCTAATATTTATGAAATCCATAATCTACAAGATCGTAACGGGTCTATTTCTTTTGAAACTTCTAAAATTTTATTCTACTTACTCTCCTCACGAGGAATTTGAAGATATGAACTCTGGTCCTCATATGAGTAGAGAATTCCATCATTTGATTCACTGTTCTCCTGGTTGGAAGAACATGAGTCCTCTTCCTCTAGAGCATAGAGGTTGCATGGCTTCCAAGCCTTAAATTTTGTCTTCCATTTTACTCTCTTTTGAGCGTATGAATTCTGTAGGTGTGATGTTTGATGGCATAGGTGAAAATGAAAAGTCTTGTTCTCATAGTCCAAGAGTTATATCGAGTTGAAATCACTTACTTTCAAGTTGATTTTTTCAATAAATCCTTTATTGATGTTGAGTTCTACTTAGATCCTACCGCAAGTATAAACTCCACTTTGGTCTCACATAGTATTTGTGGCTAGGAAGTGACCCAATTTGTTTTTGATGCCCATAAACATGAAATCAGGTCATATATGAGCTGAAAAGTTTGGAAGTTGGACCCAAATTGGGATCATTGTGATTAATACCATAGAGGGTTCAAAGTATGGGAACTAAGGGTTCATGAACGACCCTCCTTTTCCCCAAAATGATGGTTACTTTTTAAAATCACTCTAATCATATTCCTGGAAGGAAAAAAAACTATGGAGAATCCCTTAAAACAAAAGAAAACACTATATGATATGGGCTAATTAGGGCGGCTTGATTGATAAATATCCATTGTACGAGGCCAAAACACATTGAAGCTACAAATCATGTCATTCTTTGCCATTAGATCATGAATATCTTCTAAATATGGAAAGGAAATGTCAATAGGGCGAATATCCTCATATTTTTCCACTATAAATGGACTAGGAACAACTTGGGAAGGATCCATTTTTCCTGAAGGTTGAGGATGAGTATAAGGATGAGAAAAACCTAGAGGAGCTTGAGTAGGAATTGTGTCCTTATATGAGAAATTTTGGGAGGAAGATGGTTTGTCCAAGGTACTACCTCACAAGTAAATATTTAAGAGCACAATGGCATCCTCACAAATAGTATAATAAAAAATGGGAAGACGATCCTCTAATTTTTTACCTTCATAAAGGAGGTGTTGAATGCCTTGGGGGAACCGTTATTTGAGTTCCAACGAGAGTTTGAGGTCCATTATTATATCCGTAGATCACACCCAGAAAACTAGACTGTGTCTAGAAAACATTAGATATGGAATTTTTTGGAGTCTATATGTTATTTCTCTATAGAAACACCCTCTAGATCTCTTCGATCATTCTCTGTTACAAAAAACCCAGAGGCTTCCCACGAGAGATCCTTGAACCGCCAGGATTTTTCATCTCTAGTCTAAGACAAAAAAGGAAAGGGTATGGAAAGAATAAAGGTAAAAGGAGAACCACGACACCTATGAGGATAACTTCCTCTAGGGGTCACATATTTGAGAAGAGGGGCGTTGCCTCTGCTAGGGAAGGAAGCATAGAGAACAAAGGTTGGAAGGGTTTTGAGGCCTGAAGGTATTCTCCATAGATATCATTTCTAATAAAAATTTATTATAACTCTTATGCTTGTTATATTAAACCCTCATTTATAAATAATTATGGATCTTCCTTTCTTGATTTCTAATTGATGCGAATTTTTGCATCACTTAGTTGATGATCACCACAATCATGACCTTTAGTTAACTTCCTTCATAGATTTGGATAATACACATTTCATTGATGAGTGTGAATCATTCTAGGTTTTAGGTAAGTGTCCAAGTGTTTGTAATCTACATTGTTGTATTTTCTTGAGAGCGGACCTTTCATTTTTTATTTTTTCTCATGGAGATGATGGATGGTATGTGGCTTGATTGCTTTCCTTGGAAAATGTTTCCTTAGTGCATAGTATGGTTAGAAATTGGTGTGAATTTTTGGATATTATATTAATTATATAGCTATATTTAAGAGATTGCATTTGCAATTTTGGAGAAACTGAAATTTATTTCAATTATGTAGTTGTTGAATTGGGTATTTGTGATATTATGTTGTGGTAAATTAGTATATATTTATTTTAATTTGAAATTTATTAGGTGGTGAGAAGAATAAACACATGCACAAACACACATTTTCATACTTAAAAGATTTTAAGTTAAAAATGATTCAAGTTGGTGTGCTTTATTTATCTTTATATGTGTCTATGTTAATCCCTAGTATCGTATAATTAGCCCTTTGTGAGTTACCAAACAACATTATTTCATATGAATTTTTTTTCAATAATTGATATGATTAACTTTTATAATGTTATTTTTTTGTGTTTGTAGATTCAATAACGTGTATTATTTAAGTCATATTCTTCTTCTATTATTATTATTATTATTATTATTATTATTATTATTGAATAATATTTTATATTCGGGCAGATGTTACATTCTCTTCAATATTGAGTTATGCACTTCTTACACTAATTCATTAGAGAATTTTGTGCCAAAAAAAATTGAAATAAAAAAGTTGCAAACATATGAAATGGATAACAAATTATTAACCAAAAATATGTAAGAAACAAATTATAAAATTAAACACTCACACTCTAAAGCACATTCATTTTACTATACAACAATTAATGAATTAATTTTGGAGATAATTTGCAACACAATAGTTATGAAAAAAAACACTCTTACTTTCAACCTTTTCTCAATTCTAACACTAGATAGATAAGACATAATAAAACCATAAATAATTATGATTTTCTATTTTCTCCTATATGTAACTTCCAATAGGTTATTTCTACCATTATTAATTGTTGAAATATTCCTTGCACAATTCCTCAAATACTCCTTGCACAAACTTCTAAAATATTCTCTATATAACATTACTGAGATAATCCCGGCACATAATTTGCTGAAATATTTCCTAAATTTTTTTGAAGTAAATATTCCTTATAACATCATCAAAATATTTGCTACACAATTGCTAAAATATTCCTTGCACATTTACTGATATATTCCCTACAACATTTCTAAAACATAGTTTACACAATTGTTGAAATATTTTCTATAACATTGTTGAAATATTCCCTTCAATTCTACTATAAAATTATATAAGCTAATGCAACAACATTCTTTACCTATCACTATAATTTTTCTCAACAATTCTCTCTCGCACTACATAATTTACCTACATCAATAGAAGAATTCTTAGTAGCATTGCAATATTCTTAGCATTGTAGTAAAAAGTATCTACAACAAGGCATGGGCCAAGTGTAAGACACCTACACAATGCTCACTTCTCTAAATGCAGTTGAAAAGTGTAGTGCTTGCAATGAATTCCCTCCATGCAATTGTAAAGTGTTGTGCTTGTAACGACTTCTCTTAATTTCAATTATTGTGTTGGTGGTGACTTCTCTCAATGAAATTGAGAAGTAAAATGCTTGTAATGACCAAAGTGAAGGACGTGTGACGTCACATTTGAGCCTTGTTGTAATTCAAATTGGATATCTTTTCAGATTTTCCCAACCTCAATGCAATTTAAAAGTGTTGTGTTTGCAATGAATTCCTTCCATGCAATTAAAAAGTGTTGTTCTTGTAATGGGTTCTCTTAATTTAAATTGTGGTGTTTCTAGTGACTTTTTTTAATGCAATTGAGAAGTGTTGTGCTTGTAATTACCAAGGTGAACTATGTGTGAGGTCACCCTTTGAGCCTTCTCGTAATTCAAATTGGCTATCTTTTTAAATGTCCTCAGCTTGATTTATAATGTAATTAAGCTGAAAGCCTGGTCTATATTTAGTTAGGGCTTGAGGAATTTTAAAATTTAAAATTATGAATGGCTAAGATTTCATAATCTAGGAATATTCTTCATCTAATACATGATCTAACCATGAGAAATAGATAGTATAGAAAGTATATGAATGGTTCTTTGGTTTATTTAGTCTTTTTTTATCTTTAATTTATTAAAAAATAATTAATAAGATGTGGTTGACATTAGAAGTCCATATTTAATTATGGCTTGAGGAATTTTAAAATTTAAAATTATGAATGGCTAAGATTCCACAGTCTAGGAATATTCTTCATCTAATACATGATCTAACCAATAGAAACAGATAGTATGGAAAGTATATGAATGGTTTTTTGGTTTATTTAGTCTTTTTTTTTATCTTTAATTTATTAAAAAATAATTAATAAAATGCGGTTGACATTAGAAAGTATGCGAATGGTTTTTCAGTTTCTATAGTCTCCTTCTATATTTAATTTATTAAAAAATAATTAATAAAATGTGGTTGACATTATTTTTCCACCGTTAAACAAATAAGAAACATAATTTAAAAAACGACATCAAAAACCCTAATATTGCTTAAGAAAATTAAAAATACGAAATAAAAAAATCTCTACTTTCAATTCAATTTGTGATTGTCCATTGAAGAAATTTGTGACTGCCCATATGAATTCAAGAAATTCACAGTCCACTTCACCATTTCAATTTAACTTCCCATTCATTTGTCTTTTTAACTGCTCAATTGGTTCAATAATCCTCATGGGCTCATCAATATCCCGAGACAGTCGACTTAATAGCCATTTCAAACAATGGTCTTTTGGATTAGAATTAAAACTTTCTTATAAAAATTTTACCATTTTAATTTTTGGAGGCCACAAGTTTTACTTTTAGAGATTTTGCAGCCTGGTACATGTGTGGATATGGGATTCTTGCCTTGATCGTGTTTAGAAGAATTATGGAGGTCAGGCATGTGCATGTGGTGTTGGAATATGTAATTCCTACTTGTCTTAGTTGTGATTTTCTATCTAATGTGTTTGTTCCTATATCATAGGAGCTAGCTAAATCTATAAGTTCCTAGTTTGGTGTGTGGTTGAGAGATTCTCTCAACCAACTAATTGTGCGTCCAATATAGTTTCCCTATCTTAAAAAGATAATTCATGTATATATATGTAATCCTTTTTTATTAATAATATATAACATACATACTTATATTTTATCTTGGTATCAGAGTCCGAATGAGAGTCCGAATGAGCCTGAGCCTGACCTTGGCCTCTCTTGGGCCGAGATAAATAATTGAGTGTATTTGTATTAATATTTAGTTTTCCATCAAGAGAAGGGTTGTGAGAGTCGAGGGAGTGTGATATTGTGCGTCCAACATCGATTCTGTTGTCGTGTCTGGATCATGGATCGACGGTGGTGTCTGTTCGAGCAATGATGTGTCGTTCATCTGTTCGTGCGGCGGTGGCCATGAGACAATGAACGTGTGAGGGGTTTAAACATGTATAAGATTTTTCCAACCTTTTTCTATCTAAACTTATTTTCCTCATGTTTTTGAAGGTGCGATCTAACAACAGTGAACCTGCATGCTTCTAACACTAGTGAGGCCTGTGTGCTTCTGTTGGCATTTTGTTTTGTTTTCAATTTATTTTAATTACTCGTTGGAATGAATCAGTGGTGGCTTCGCCTCCATGCTGGAGTAGAGCAAGGCAGCTTCAGGTTGGAAGATTTGTTGAAACGTTGTGCGATTGGGCCTCTTGGAATATTGTGGTACGCTGAGTGTGGAGGTCTGCTGGCTGCCCTGGTAATAGATGCAACTGAAGATGACATGTACTGAGTGAGGAGTCGTACAGGATATCACTCGGATAAAAGGTGATTTCTGTCGTGGAATTATTATTCTTCTGGGATTGAAATTCTTAGCATGTCTTGCTATAAATTTGGAAAGCTCTAAGCCCAAGTCACCGACCCCTGACTTGCAAAGTAGAGAAAAATTGCCTGTGTCACCACGGTTTAAGATTTGTCTTGTATGGGTGGTCATGACTCCTTTTGTTTTAGGCTCTTGGTTGTCTACAAGAATTTGGATTCTTCATTACTTATTCGTCTTTGTTGATTTGGGTTCGTGCCTGATGCCATAGACGGTGAATTTAGATGATGGGGTTTGAAATCTAGATTATTACAGTCAAGTTTCTGGATTTGATGAGGCCCTCGATTGAGGTGTTGTGACGATGTCGTGTATGTAACTTGGTGTAAGAAAATTTGGAGAAGAAAAAACAAGATGTCTTAGAGATCATGGATCCTTGTCTTGGCTACGCACAAGATACTCCTGCTACTGCTTGCTGATTAGTTTGACCTTGGAGCAGCAGTGTTGCCTCGTTTTTTAAGATGCCGTGTTCAAGAGTTATGTAGAGAAGTTGCCTCTGCCTATTGGATTTTTTGCTATTATGATTTTCGTGTAATGTTTCAAATAGATCCATCTATGAGATCTATTGGTGGGCGCCTGTAACTGTTCCAGTGATATACTGTTGAAAGACAAGGGAGTTTCTGCACAGTGAGATGAGGTTGATATTGTAGGCATGGAGGAGACCGTGTAGCTCAATTTGCGGCGTTAAAGGTGAGCCGACCAATGAGTTACTGCATTCTCTAGAGAAGAGGGTGATACAAGACCAGGTGTCAGATATTTTTTTAAAGGTGTGCACTATCAGGTTTTATTTTGCTGTTTTGGGCGCTTTTGGTTCTATCTCCACATTCAGTGTGGACTTCTACGCATCCAATTTGGTAGTTAAGGTCCAACGAATCGGCATTTGATCTATGTTTGTTGCAGGTGCCTGAAATTGGTTCCTGTGTAGTATTTTGAGGCATTTATTTATGGGACACTTGGCACTGGAGATGAATTTGATGGAAACGATGCCATTCTAAACAAGGGAGAAAGTGATTTTTGGAATATGGCTAGAATTGATACATGAAGAATTCATCTTGTGTATATTTAACGGTTCTTCCCAGATGGAAGCACCGTGGATACAATGGAGTAGACCGTGAAGCTCGTCATCGATATAGTGGAGCAGACCGTGAAGCCTTTCATCGATACAGTAGAGCAGTCTGTGAAGACCGCCGTTGGCCCTGTTGTAATGGTGCAAGAGCACACGGAGTTTCCAGGAGGCTTCCAGCTTCCAGTTGGGATCGGCCTAATGGAAGGTGGATTACATTGGGAAGGACTGGTGCAGAAAATTTGGTGTGTGTCGTGCAAGACGACATTGTGTATCGGTCAGATTTCTACATTTGCTGTGATTCATCATGATATATAGGGCATTATGAGGAAAATTCAGAGGAATTGGAGAATCATAGAACTTTTGCTCTTTGGTTAGGTATTTGAATCGGAGTCGTCTAACGAGCCGGAGGAATTGCCCGGACGGTCAAAATTGGCCGGAATCCGGGTCAATTTTTTTTTTAAAATCTTGCAGAAACAGTGTTTGAATTCTGATTTAGACATTGGAAATGGATTCAGCACCATCAAAAACTTGTAGGACACCCAAAATATTAAACTTTGATAGTCATAACATGGATTTAGAAAAATTCCTGCCGGATTTTTTGAAAATCTTATCAGAATTTTCATGATTTTCAGGGCGATTCCTCTGGCTAGTTAGACTACGGCATTTGAATCCCTGTGAAATGAATTTGACTCACCAAAGAGTTTCTTAAAATATTGTAATGTATTTCCTAATTGAGCCTCCCATCCCTAGAATCGAGAAGGAAATACCTCATATTCTATGAACATGTTTCTTGCAAGAAAGTATTTTCGGCAGGAGGTCGCAGAGGAGGTTCGTCGGGTTCTTGAAAAGATCCACGGCATGGAAAATGTGCACGGTGAATTCGACGACATTGTTGAGGCTAACGTGATTTCCCGGGTCGTGAAACATCCGTTACAGAATTTTTTTTGAAGAGGAGAAACACGTCACAGTTAATAATGGGGATTAGAATTCCAACAAAACAATGGTCAGAAAACAACCTCGCCTTTCTGAATTTACTTGGATTTTGGTAAGATAAATACATTGAGCTTGATCAACTCAACATATAAATGCAATTTTGGTTATGACTGCATGTTTAGAAAATCCAAAGAAAATAAGGCATTTATAAATGTTTTGGAATTTGATAGGCTCAATGGAGTGGTTTTCTTAGAATTGGCTACTCTAACAAATTAACCAGGTGAATCCAAGACAATAATTAAATGAGAAATATGATTCAAAAGATACTTCATGAAGGGTAATAATAAGGTTGAATTGCGAAAACTATTAATTTTGTGCAAAAGCAACAATGAAAATTAGGTGACGATAGACAATAGCATTTGTGTGAGTTTGCCGAATAGACTATTGATGATGATCACACATTTTAATTGTAAGCAATTCTAGGATGTTTTTTATAGTGGTTTTTGTAGAGTATGTATTTGGTAACTCCAAGAGTTGGAGTTTTGTTGTAAGCCTTGTAAGGCATGTGTATCTGGGAGAAGTTCATGGTAATTTCAAAACCACTTTGTAATTTCAAATTTGTGGTTTGCAGGAAACCACTTTGTAGTGTTGGTTTGTGGTAAGCCAGAAAACCACTTTGTAGTGTTGGTTGGTTTGTAGTACCAACATTATATAGATAATATATATAAAATCATTATAAATTTTAATACTTTTACAAATATATCAATAAACATTGTATAGTTTTCATATTAGCAACTAGTGAGATTCGCCAATACCTTTAAAGTTAAAGATAATTTTCTATCCTTAAAATTTTTCTTGACAGGGATACTTGTTGGCATGGTTGAGGGTGAGCCGAGCAATCTCTGTCCCTGTTAGGGCCAGGTCTATGAGTTGAGCCCTAGTGGCTACAGATCCTTCGTAGTTACAAAGCCTTCGTGGCCACAATTCCCTAGTGCGCATAGGAGCCTTATTTCTCATAGCGAAGTAGGTGGTCTGCATGAACTCCTTACTCACACAAGAAAATTGGTTTATCACGGGTCTCAGTTTACTGAGCACAAAGTGGTCAACGGTTATTTGCGGGGGATTTATAGGTACAAGTGCATGTATGTAGTTATAATGGTTGAAAGAACCATCTAAGTGAATCCTACGAGACTGACAATTGCAGTGGTTGGCACCCATGCATTCTAGTGGATGGTTTCTCCTTTATATGGACATCGACATTTTTTTGTTATGTTTGACCACAACTAGATTTTGCAAATTGATATCGAGACAACTAGTCATTAAAATGGTGTGCTTGAATATGTAATCCCTACTTGTCTCAGTTGTGACTTTCTATGTAGGGAGTTCATTCCTATATCATAGGAGCTAGCTAAATCTAGAGGTTCCTAGTTTGGTGTGTGGTTGAGATATTCTCTCAACCAACTTATTGTGCGTCCAAGATAGTTTCCCTATCTTGAGACAATACTTCATGTATATATATGTAATATTTTTTATTAGTAATATATAACGTGCATACTCAAATTTTATCTTGTAAATCTTGTATATCTAGAGTAACTAGAAAAAATATTACATTGTCGAGGCTTTTAATAGAATCTATTTCAAATGGTTCACATGCCATAAATGATCAGCTACGGTTTGGTTGCAAGCTTGAAAATCGTCAAAGGTTCTTAACAGTCGAATCCATGCACATCAGCTCTTTACTTTTAAGGTTCAACAATTTGCATTAAAATGCCCTTAAAATATTCGTATGTTTAATGGTGTAGGTTTTTTCAAATTGCTACATAGTTTTTATTTTTTAAATCGTTACTTAAATATGTACTATGGATGGCTTGTTATTTCAGACCAGACTTATGTTTTCATCTGAATAGTTTGGTGATGAAGGTTATATTAAAATTAGTTTAGAGATTTTATATAAAATAACAGTGCGTTTTCATTTCAAATATCTCAAATTTAAATAAATACTTAAATACATAGTGTATTTTCCCATTAATAATATGCAAATACATACTGTAATTTCCCATTAATAACATGTACTCTGGATGGCTTGTTATTTCAGACAAGAATTACGTTTTCATTTGAATAGTTTGGCAATGAAGGTTTTTTTTTTGTAAGTTAGTATCAGTATATTAGATCATAAACCAGAGATTACAAAAGAGTAGAAAGGGCTTGAAAACAATCAGCCTTGTAGCGCCACAGGCCTGCTCCTTAACGAGCTGACTATAAGACTGAGAAAACTTGGACTGTGGATAGCCAGACTTCATACGAGTGTGACAATCAAAACCAAAATTACAGGTTTTCCACGCAGGGCTACCCGTGAGATGAGAGAAATAAACCAAAAAGAGCTAACGGCCGAAGGATTCCCGTTACATTCCGCATGCGACTAGTAGAAAATATAGAAAAAGAAAGCACCTATTCCTAGATACAGTTTGATCATGAAACCAAAGAGAGAGCATAAACATCATTGAGTGGGAGTCGAAGCTCCAGAATGACCAACCATGCTTGGATTTGCTGCTTCGTCACCTTTCAATTGAGTTCTGGGCTTGAAACGCCGGATGATAGTGCTCTGCGAGTCATCCGTTGGAATTTCAATGGACACGTTGAGGACATGGCGGAGATAGATATCAAAACGCCGAACGAAATTGTCGAGAGCTTTGCCGTGCTTGCGGAGTTCCTCTGTGAGTGAGTTAAAGGCAACTTCCATTTTGTCCAGCCGCACAGTGTTCCTAGTCGATGCCATGGAGGTGGCAGCAAAGGTTTCTTTAACCGCGGCACCCTGCATGGCAATTGCCTTCGCTAGCATAGTTTTCATATGCCATGCCACCACTTGGGTCTGCAGGAATTCCATGTGGCGAGTGGAAGGTGTCCCGAGTTCGACTAACCAGTCGACCTCTTCACTGATAGCATTGTCGTCAATCCGAACCTGGGAGAGTTCCACCTCTTCTTCCAGCAATTCAATCTTTTTCTTTCCCCGTTTTGAGACAGGGGCTTCGTAACTATCCTTGGCCCGCTTGAGGGCCTGTGATGCTTTAATGCTGCGGAGGTTGATATCAGCCATGGAATCAGGTAAAAGAGATCCAAGAGATTATTGAGAAGATCAGAGTATAACCTAGGTTTGGAGCCATGATAGCGCACTGCTAAGAGAGAAATGAGATGAAGAAATGAGATTGAGGGAACACAGAGTCGCATAAATAGAATGTCGGGAGGAGGAGCGATAAATGCTGTAGGATAGCCAATCAAGGTTATGATGCACAGCAGATCGCCGCTTGATCCGCCAACTAGAGCCGGGGTCCTAAATGGAGATCTCCATCCCCTAAGCAGACCAATCACACGCTTGAGATCTCCTATTAATCCGTTATAGGGAACGGATCCTTTACAGTTGTCCTTTCTCATGATGGACTGCAAAACCCAAGAAGAGCACGGTACTTTTATCGGGCTGTGCTGTTTGATATAATTAATCATGAGACAGGAATTCATGATCTACTGATGATGGATAGGCTGCCGTTCGTCCCCACAGTAGTACTGGCAGTTAGTTCGTGCCTAGAGATGATATAGCACTGATCCCTAAGCTCTACATGCGGTTGATCTAGCCAACAGGTGTCCAGGGCATTAATAGTTATCAATTGCAAAGTTTGCGAGGTGGTCTGCGAGAGAATTTGCTTTCCTTCGCACTGCTTGAAGGATGATGCCACCGAGGGAGGAAAGGTGTTGCGCAATAAGCTCTGTGACAGCAGCTAGACGCCAGTTTTTTATAGCCTTACTGGGCTTAGTTCCATGTTGAATTTTCTTAATAGTTGCGATGGCGAGCTGGGAATCGCCTTTTACAATGGCCAACCCTTTGCTGAGTCAGATTAAAAGCCTTAGCCCCTGTTCTAGAGCTGCGAATTCCACATCGTTGTTCATATTCTCTCCTAGATTCCTGCAAAGGATATGCATAATTTCTCCCTTCTCATTGCGCAGGACGCCTCCCATGCCAGCCGGGCCTGGGTTGCCTTTGGAGGCTCTGTCGAAATTGAACTTGCAATATCCTGGAGGAGGACTATGCCATATTGCAGGAGAGGGTGCAGGCTGGTGGGCATGCTCCTATATATAATGCTCTGCCGTCTCAGAGAGACCGAAAATGGCCAGAATTCTAAGGTCATTAGGAGACAACGACTCGACTTTTTCTTCTTTACACCAGGTGAGGGTGGTCTCTGTTAGGCCTTGCATAATAATAATTTTTATTTCGTCGATCTGTCATAGGCTACATTTGTGAAAAATGCAATTGTTTCTCTCCTTCCAAACTGTCCAGACTAAGAAACCCGGACTGAGCCTCCAAAGATTATTTACCATATTGCTATTGGAATAGTTTGAGCGCCAATGGGTGATTGTTTCATGAATGGAATTTATGTTTTTGTTCGATTGGTGGAATATGCTTTCTATCCAATCCCAAAGGTTGCTAGTCCATGCACAGTCATTGAGAAAATGACTCATTGTCTCCTCCTGCTGCTCACATAGGGGGCACCGAGAGGGACCTATGAACCCTTTCTTTAAAAGATTTTCCCAGGTCAAGGTTTTCCTATTCTGAAGAAGCCATAGGAAGGTCTTGATTTTGGGCCAAAGGTTGCAGTCCCATACATTATTAAACCGGGCCACCTTATCATCAGCATCCCTATTTTCCAGATAGGAGCAGGCTTCTTTGGGGTTAAATGAACCTCCTGAGAGCTTACCCCAGCGAAGGATATCTGACTCGTGTACTGCTCTTATTAGTCTCTTCTTGAGGATAGTATTGAGGGAATTGAGGAGATTCCTCAAGTGTTCATCCAGAGGAGGGGGAGAGAGAGTCCAGGTTCTCCATTTTTGCTGGTCCTTGTTACTAGCCCAGTAATGATGAACTTTCAGTTTTCCATTGTTCTGAAACCATTGCTGTAGAGGTTGTAGGTCAGGATTTTCGATCTTCGGGAGCTGGTGCCAGGCATCCTCCCAAAAAAGAGCATGGTGACCATTCCTTAGCTCCCAAAAACAGTGGTCTTGTATGATGTTCCAGTTGGCTCGGGCGAGGTTCCATATGGGAGAGCCTACAGGGATTTCAGTTATTCTTACAAGCTCTTCAAGCTGCCATTGCGCCGCATATTTGGCTTTCCAGAGGTGTGCCCACGGGGTTTGTGGTTCCGAGAGCCACCTCCACCAGATTTTAGCACCGCAAACCCTATTGGTAGAGCTTGGATCCTGTAATCCTAACCCGCCATAACTTTTAGGCTTGCAAAGTTTGTCCTAAGCTGCTAGCGCCCACTTTGGCTTCCCTGAGTTGCCAGACCAAAGAAAATTCCGTTGGATGTTCTTGATTTTCTGAAGCACTCCCTTAGGAGTTGGAAGAATCAAGAGCATGTAGTGAGGAATAGCCTAGAGAATGGCCTTCGTCATGACCCGACGTCCAGCCAAGTTGAGGACCCGGTTGGTCCAATGATTGCACCTGTCTGCCAACTTGGAGAGAAGCTTCTCCCAGTGACACTTTTGCCAAGGTTTGTCTGTAAGGGGAATGCCCAGGTACTTGGACGGGAGATTACTTCTCTTGAAACCTAGGATACCAGTCAAATGCCTCTGAATAGCTAGATGCGTGTTAAAAAATAAAACAGAGGACTTATCGAAGTTGAAGTCCATACCCGAGGCGTGACTGAACAGGTTTAGAAGATGCTTGAAACCTCTGGCTTCCTTTACAGTCGGGACTCCATGTAGCATAGTATCATCCATGAACTGTTGATGGGTGGGGGCCGGGAATTTGCTTAAGGGCTGAAGGCCTTTTATCACATTCCTATCCTTAGCTGATTTGATGAGGCGGCTAAAGCCCTCCATCAAAATAACAAAGAGGAAGGGCGAAATGGGGTCCCCCTGCCTAATGCCTCTTGAAGGGTAAGAAGGCTGAGAGGGGGCTCCGTTGATCAGAATGGAATGACTGGGATATTTAATCAGAGCTAAAGTGCAGGCTGTCCACTTGTTACCAAAGCCAAAAGCTTTGAGAACGGCTTCCAGATATTCCCAGCTAACCTTATCATACGCCTTGGAGAGATCCAATTGAATTATAATGCCAACTTTTCTAAGTGTTTGCAACGTGTGGATCATCTCATGAGCTAGCAGAACATTGTCCATAATTTGTCTGCCCTCCACATAACCTGAATGTTCCTCGGAGATAATCTGAGGGAGAATAGTCTTCAAACGATTTTCCATGACTTTTGATATGATCTTGTACAGTACATTACAGAGCGCGATAGGCCTAAATTTGGCAGGGGTGCAGGCACCAGCTTCCTTGGGAATTACCGCTATGAACGTTGAGTTTAGGGACTTCAGAATTGAAGATAAGGTTCTGAAATCCTCCACTACTTCCCAGCTGTCTTCCTTAACCACACCCCAACAGGCTTTAAAAAATTCCACTGTAAAACCATCCGGCCCAGGAGCTTTCCCATTGGCCATCTCTTTGATAGCCTCCTCCACCTCCATGAGGGAGATTGATCTCCAGAGCTCTGTTCTGCTCCTCAGATATGAGGATGGGAATGGATGAGACTACTTCTTTAATGGCTTCCTGTCGATCAAAATTAGGTTCAGTGGCAATGAGTTTGAAATGATTTCTGAGTTGGCAAGTGATGTCATGGTGCGAGTGGAGGAGAGTCCCCTACTCATCTTGGATCCTGGTGATTCTGTTATTGCATCTGTAGTCTATAACAGATCTGTGGAAGAAATTTTTGTTCCTTTCTCCCTCCTTAAGCCACTGTATTCATGATTTTTTCCGCCAAAGAATTTCTTCTTGCTTGCATCTTTCATCCCATTTCTGCATGAGTTCCCGCTCTATAATGATAGACTCTTGCGATATGCTCCCTTGGATCCAAGTGTTATGGATTTCTTCCAGCTATTGCTCCAGTTGTTGTTTGTCTGCAAAAATGTTGCCAAAGACTTCTTGATTCCAAGCCTTCAATTTGGTCTTGATAAATTTAATCCTTGCATGTAGCTTGAACATTTTCGTTCCTTCAACATGAAGGGGTTCTTTCCACCAGGTTTTAATATTGCTAGATAAATCCTTGTGAGTAAGCCAGAATTTCTCAAAACGGAAAGGCCTTTTTTTGGGAGTGCCCAAAATCAAGGCCTATAGCGTTATAGGCCAATGGTCCGAGCCTCCAGAGGGGAGGATATCAAAATGTATAATGTTTCCTTCTAAGAGAAGGATTTCGGAGATCAGAAAGCGGTCCAACCTGGAGGCAATGAGCCGTTCTCCTCCTCTTCTGTCGGTCCAGGTGAAAGTGCCAGTACGAGGTTGTATGTCCACCAAGTTGACTTCTTGAATGAAGGAGCTGAAGGCTGTGGCATCATTTTCGAGTGCACGTGTGCCTCCCTTCTTTTCATTGAGAGAGGTTATCATATTGAAGTCGCCTCCATAAAAGGCATTGGAGTTGAGGTGTCTCTGATGTAACTTGGTTAGATTTTTGATTAGCATCAGTTTGTCCTCTTGTCGCTGAGGGCTGTAAACATTAGTGAGTAGAAAGGTACCTTTCTCCCCTATGACCTGCATCTCCAGGGCTAGAAAAGTTTTAGTAGCTTCTGCATTAAGGAGATGAAGAGTTTCCGGGGTCCAGAAAGTGGCGAGACCCCCGCTCATACCATTTCCTTCTACTGCTAGATGTTCGAGATGTCTGCCCAGACATTTACCCAGCTCATCCAATTTATGATTCGTACATTTTGTTTCCTGGAGGAAAACCAAGTCCGTCTTTTCTTGCATAATTTTCCTTTTCAGGAGCCTTTGTTTCCTAAGGTTTCCCAGTCCTCTTACATTCCAGGAGAGAACTTTCATCGCTAACGAGTGCTTAAGATGAGAAGGAGAAAGCCTCAAGGGCTCTCATCTTTCCCGAATTAATCAACATCTGACCCAATTCATGAAGAGCATCATTATTGGATCTTCTTCCCTGTTTCTTCCTGTGCTCGAGACTGGCTTGTGTATGGTGGGGAGTTTGTGATTTTATGCCTAAGCCTTTGGTTGCTTCTCTACCTCGTTTCATCCCCTCCAAAGTTGCATCCTGTATGGTTAGGAATAGGTAGTTTACCCTATTTATTTATTCCTCTGGTATTTTGTCTATTCCTTTTTGTTTCCATTGCTCCATTATAGAATTAAGATCCAATCCTTCTTTCTCCAGAATCTCACCTAATTCCAGGTCTTCCGTGCCCAGTTCACTGAGGACCATGTCCTCATCCTCTTCCTCGGCTTTGTCTTCCGATGTGGCTTAGAGCGGATCTGAAGGCTTGAAGGAATCCCTTGATTGGTTGCTTTTCTCTTCTGTTCTAATGTCTTGCTGCTCTTCTGCTAGGGTTTGTTCTATCTTCTTGGACGAAGAGTCTTCTCCTAATATTTCAAAGGTGTTCACTGTTCTGGTGAGCGGATCGTTCGATTTAGGTGTGTTCTTGTGATTGGCCCGATGTCTGCCAGTGGGTTGGACAAATCCATCCGAAACCGAGGTGGATTTCTCTTTAGGATTCTCGGCTAGTTTATTTAGAGGGCATTCGCGGATTAAATGCCCATGTTCGTGACATTTCCTACACCTGAAGGGTATCTTCTCGTAATCGATGGTCTGAAAATAGGCTTCATCTCTGTATTCCAACCACAGACCCTCATGTAGAGACCCAGACACATCCATTTCAACACAAATGCGGGCATAGGAAGTATACCTCTTTTGAAGAGTGGCTTCAGAAGCACGGAAAAAAGTACCCAAGGTGTTTCCAATCTGTTCCAGCGCTGCTGGTCTCCAATAATCTATTGGCAGAGAGAATAGTGGGATCCAAACCGGTACTTGTGTGAACGTTTCCTATTCAGGCACGAAGTTGGGTTTCCAAGGTTTCATGTAGAGGCCTACTGAGGCATAAAAGTATGGTCCTCCCTCGAAGATCTGATCCTTATCTTCCAAATTTGCGAAAACTACTGTAAAGAAGCCTTTGGCGCCCAAGTGTAGCTGCACATCTCCTCTCGGTTTCCAAACTTTCTTGGTCCATTGACAGAGGGCTTTTTCACTGGGCCATAACCCCATGAACTTGTAGATCACCGCATGAATGGACATATGGTCCCTATAAGCTTGTAGATCTGGGTCGTTAATGATTACCCTGAGGCTTTCGATAACCTTCGGCTTGCATCAGCCTTGGTATTTTGGGTGGTTTCCATTATCCCCAGACTCCTTTGCAGTTGATCGATTCATATTGGGGCTGCTATTCACATTATCGTTTAGATCTGTTCCTCCTCCTTGCGGATCAGCTTCCTGCGAGGGCTGTTCAGGGATTGTATCTGGCTTCCTTGTGATATTGTTTGTCGTATTAGTCATGCGATCGCTTGGGATCGAGTTACCGCCCTTTGTGCGACTCCCGACGGTTGAGGATCTGGTGATCTTTAGACCCTCCATCTGCCTGTTACCCTTGTCTATTGTGACCTGCTTGAAAGTGGGGGTTCCGGGGCCCTCGCTCTTCCCATCTTCTGAGCCAGTGCTATGCCCCTTTGCCCAAAATCTTGGAGGAGATTTGATCTTCTCGCCAGTATTCTGGTTGGAGAGTGAAACCCTCTGTGATCCTTAGCTTCAGATCCGCCGCAGCTTTAGTCTTGCGTCATGTTGTTGCATCAAAGTTACCTAGCTATTGCAGATGAATTAATTCAAGCTGGAATGGTATTTTGAGCGATCTCCCATCGGCGATGAAGGTTATATTAAAGTTATTTTAGAGATTTTATATCAAATAATAGTATGTTGTCATTTCAGAACACCTTGTATTTTGATACATATTGTATTTTCACATTAATAAGTGATCCTATCAATAATTAAATATTAGCATCCCATTGGCATAACAGTTCACATTAGCATAACGGTTCACATGAGTGAACCTATTCCTCATTTTTTATTTTAATATCAATAGTATTAACATAAATATTTAATTTAATAGTATTAACATAAATATTTAATTGATATTAATGTCAATATTACTTATTATATTTTTATTTTTAATATAAATAATATCAATACTAGTATTAATAAATAATATAATTTTTTTTTCTATTTATAAAAATTAATTGACATATAAGTGATGGAAAATAAACTCTTTAGAGTATATCAATTATATTTAGTAATGTGATCTAGATGTATCAACTATTCATATGAATGAAGTGAGCCTAGTGACATTGTTTTTTAAATTTTTGGTACAATTATAAGTTAACCATTAGTAATGAACTCATACAAAATTATAAGTTAACCATTAGTTATGAACTCATACTTATGTTATAATTGTGATTGTAAATAAAAAACTTAGTCGTCAACACAGACTTCTGTAAGTACTATACTTGCAAATAGAATTCACTGATATTTTGTATCATAAATTTTCACTCTAAATGCTAGTTTTATAATATCAATTAAAATGTGAGTTGAGTTGGGTGCAAGGACATTGAATTTAGTCATGGGTAAACACATATGAAATTATTATTACATTTATGTTATAAATCTAAATGTATATACTTAAATTATTTATTATGAAATAGATTTTAAACAAAAATAATGGTACTTGAAAAAATTAACATAATCATTTAAAGTAAAAAATTTCTTTTTATTTCATAATTATTTTTATCCTCCATTATTATTTTATTATCTTGATTATAAAACTTATTCATAACAAAAATATTTTCATACTTACATTATTAATCTTCAATCACAAATAACAACCTTATTGTACCTGTCCCTGGCAGGATACTACACATCAATTTTCTCTTGATAATGACATTAACTCTCTTTGATTAGACATATCTCTTGAAATTTTATATAGTTTGGCTATATTTAAGTTTTAATAATTTTTTAATTTATTTTTTTAATTTGTTTTTCTTTCATTTGATTGGTGGATAGTTGCAACATGTTATTGCAAAATTCATAGATCTTAGTGCCAATTTCTATTGTTTATTGTTTAAAATTAATTTTCCTTTCTTCTTATTGGTTAAAATTATTCACTTGTTATTGGCACTCGTCCTGCAATGCCGCCATTTCTACATCTGTCCTGTCATATTTATAAATACATCTGTCCTGTTGTATTTATAAATACATTCTGTCTGACAAATAATGCAGGCATGATAGTAGACTTCCCTCGCCATACCCACAATCTCAATCTCTTATGCATATAAAATGCATGCATCCAACTTTGTGCCAATCAATCTGGGAAAAATCTAATATATATATATATATGCGGGAGCTTAACTTCAATTAATGGTAATGAAACCATATATATATATCAAACCTAAATATGAAAATGTCATAAGTGGAAGTTTTTCTTCTGTTTCAACTCTTATAGACAAAACAATATACTAAACCCATCTCATGAAGATTCAAATTTATATTCAAATCTACAATAAAACTTAATTTAATCCCTCGCTCACCTCATGGGCATTTGAAATAGCATTTGAACTTTTAATAAATCCAAGGTATAAACCTCGGCTAACACTCACATGCTTGTCAAACCACCATCTATGAATGCATTTTAATTACCTTCGACTATGATAAAGTTTATCATAGTATTAATATGCATTATGTTTGCCCATACATAAAATTTCTTTTATATTAAAGTTCAACTTTGGTTGAAACATGAGCCAAGAATTTGGGTCCCACAATATTGACATACTACTTACCTTTCCTTGCGTCTCCATTAACTCCTGAATATATCGGACGGTCTACCTTTCATCGCATTCCAAAACCAAATTGTGCGCATATCCAACGATCATCGCAGAACGATGGCTTACAGTCTTTAACACCTAAATTGCACGTGAAATCGCCGGTATTCCAAAAACCATCAATTCCACGTGTCTTCCTCGGACCTTTATCGCACAAATTTTCTTAATACCACTTACCAAGTTAAATTCTACACGAAAACCATTCATTTGTTTCCAAAACAGCTTACACCATTCATTCTTCATAATTCCACCATGCTAGTTTCTCATGGTTCCATTTCCAACTCTCACTCAACCTGTGTCAGGCCATCACTCTATTTACAATTTGATAGGTTCTTTTAACGCTACAATTCAACCATTCGAATGGTTAGAAGAAACTTTGCCTTTCATTTCTACTCTTCTGTGCCTTCAACACGAGTTCCATTACACTGGTTTTTAACATGAATATGGCTATATCGCTATAACCAATATTGCTCTCATCCCCTTCATGGATTACACACATGATACAACACTTATAACACATCAAACCTGCACATTTCCCAAACTACATCAAACATATAGTGAGTCAAACCTGCGTGTCTTTTAATGCACAACTCGGTGGTTTACAAACGAATCCACCTTCAATTGTTGTCTTGGTTTGCGCGTAGAAATCAATCCAGCCGTGGTCCCTTATTGCAAATAATGCCTTCAATCTCAACTTCATTGATTCAGATTTTCCAACTTCGCTCTCTTTTACTTAAATCGATCTCACTATACTGTAACTGCATAACAGAGTTTTTGATTAACAACCCTCTCCAACGTCAATTCTATGCCAGAACTTCTTGGTTATTTGAACCATTGTCATCAAACATTGTCATTGGATTTTCTAAGAGAATCCATCAAATTCTTACAGAACTCAATTTCTAAAATATATAATTTCCATCTCAGATTTATTCCAAAGTACCCTACACTCCATATACTCAGAATGAAACATAAACTCATAATCGGATTCTCTATATTAACCACCACAGTAATTACATCGGAATTCTTTCCGTTCAGGCCTAGTTTTCAATCAATGGCCCTCTTACAATCTGCCCGAAGGCTACAAGAAAAAACCCCAGTTCCTACTCACTCAGACATATTGAGAATTGAATTGAAGCTCTTATCTTATCAATGGTGAGTTTTTATCTTATCAATGGTGAGTACTTTGGCCTTAAAAGTGTCTTTATTAAGCATGGGAGATCCTAGTTGAGTGAAGAAGAACATTCACATATTTATATTAAACTTAAATTGCAACAATTATTTCTAATTTAATTTAACTATATTTTATTACAAAGAAAATCTTCATAAACATGCTCAAACTCAAATTGCAACATTTATTTCTAATTTAATTTAACTATACTTTATTACAAAACAAATCTTCATAAAAATTCTCAAACTCGAATTGCAACATCTCTATAATTACATTAAGCGGCATGTAATAGCCCTAATAGCTATCCATAGACATTTCCAACATCACATTGCAACGTTACTATATTTAAACTAAGCGACAGGTAGTCGCTACTTTGTAGCCTTGTTTAAATATATCATAATTAGTTATTATTTTTATTTATTTGTGATTTTGATTCCTAAGAAAAAAAATTTATTTTATCACGTAAATTTCCTCACGAAATATTCACACTAAACTCACACCATGTATTCTTGGCCATCTTTAATCTCTTTCTTTCTCTAAACTTAAGCACATGTTCCATCATTAAAATGGTATATGCCAATCTTGATTATGTCAAGTCAAAAATTTATTGGGACTTTAATTTAAGGCTTATTATAAAATCACTCGATCACAAAAGAAAACCAAAACCTTTCCCTTATATCGAGGAGGCTTTGTACTTGTGTGTAAGAGTGTAGTTTAAGGATGTTACACTTTTATTTACAAAAAAATTTCCCTTATTTTGAGGAGGCTTTGTACTTGTTTGTAAGAGAGTAGTTTAAGGATATTACACTTTTATTTACAAAAGCCTTTCCCTTATATTGAGGAGGTTTTGTACTTGTTTGTAAAAGCAATTTTATTTAGAAAATTGTGAAAATTTTAATAAGATTTTGATTAAAATTTGGTAAAAATGTTAGGAAAATTAAATTAAAATAGTGAAAAAATATTTAAACATGTTTATAATTATTTTTTTACTATGACTAAAAATAAATTTCTAAATGAAATTGTAGATTAGTCTTTTTAGAAAACTCCATTTTTGTAAATCCCTATTAAGAAATCCTCAATTAATTGTTCAACTACCACGTAGGAGGCTTGATACGAGTTAAGAGTCTTAGATATAAACCCTTCGTAGGTGGGGTGAGGACCTATTTTTTCCAGATGGTATTGGATGAGAATGATAAGGATATGAATACTGTCTCTATCATTAACTTAATATACCATGCTTATTGCTTTCCTTGTCCTACATTATAAGGTGATATTATGTGAATGGTAATTATGAACCAGCCTAGATCCATCTTAACTCTGGATCTATCAAGCACTGAGAGGGATCAAATATCTCAAGGTGAAAACCTATTTTTTGAGTGTAAAGCTTGAGGAAAGGTTCGAACCTCAAGAGATTTGATTTGTCTCGGTGCTTGATAGATCCAGAGTTAAGATGGATCTAGGCTGGTTTCATTCATGTGCGGCCAAGGAAAATCTATCGATAATATGAAGAACATATGATTAATTTTATCAATAATATGGAAATACATCTAATATTAATATAAAAATTTTAAATATGCTAAATATGTGAGTCATTTTAATTTTTAATTTTCTTAGCTACCTCCGTTTGTTGAGATTATAAATATTGTAAAATTACTTTAATGATGAAACACCATGAAATAAAAATTTTGAATGCAAATTGACAATGTAATAACATTGAATGATAGAGAATATGAATAATATGAATGTAGTCAATTACAAATAGTATTCATTGTGATCAATCTCAAACTATTTTCTTGTACTATTTTTATTGTCACCCTTTCTTAGCTTTGTCATTTTTTCATATCAATTATATGAAAAGGAAAGTTGGAATCGTAATCCATTTAAATACTTAGCTTGATCTGTTGTAGTAAACATCATACTTGGTCTTCTCTCCAATATTAATAGGTTTAATTACTTTTAAAAAAAAAATGTACATTTTCAATAATTTTTTGTGCTTACACTGAAATCAATGCACGCTATTAATCCAATGACTTTAAAATTAATGTACCATCATACATCCAATTATATCAAATCATAAATCAACATATAGACTGAAATCAATGTATCTAATGCAAGAAATCAAATAAGATTAGAAAACAACATCTACACTGAAATAAATGCATCTAATGCAAGTAATCAAATAGGATTAGAAATAAACATCTACACTCAAATCAATTTATCTAGTGCAAGTAGGAAAATAAGATTAAAAACCAACATCTACACTGAAATCAATTCATCTAGTGCAAGTGATCAAATAGGATTAGAAATCACTATCTACACTAAAATCAATACATTTAGTTCAAGAAAGCAAATAGGATTAGAAATAATCTACATTGCAATTAGTGCATCTAGTGCAGGCAATCAAATATAATTAGAAATCACCATTTACATTGAAATTAATGCATCTATTGCAAGCAATCAAATAGGATTAGAAATCACCATATACACTAAAATCAATGCATTTAGTGCAAGCCATCAAATAGGATTAGAAATAATTTACATTAAAATCAATGCATTTAGTGCAAGTAATCAAATATAATTATAAATCAACATCAACACTAAAATTAATGCATCTAGTGAAAACAATAAAATAGGATTAGGAATCGCCATATACACTAAAATCAATGCATCCAGTGCAAAATAATGTTCTTCCCTCTCTCCCCCCTCCATATATATCTATATCTCCTTACAACTCTCCTTCTTTGTTTGTTTATCAAAAACTCTCTCACTCCATATCTATCAATCTCTTTTTTGCTCCCTCCTTGTCTACATCTATCTCTTCTTTATCTTCACCTTCCATGTATATCTCTATCTCCCTATCTCTCTATATCAACCCTAAAACATATACTCTCTCTCTCTCCAATCTGTCTATCTATCAATCCCTCATCCTCTCCCTCTCCCTTCTGCTATCTTCTCTCCCTCTCTCTCCATATTCCTTATCACTCCCTCTCTTTCTCTCTCTCTCTCTCCACCTTTAAATCTCTTTGTCTTTATTCTTACCTCCCTCTCTCCCCCCTCCAACTCCATCTCTCTTTCCCTACCTCTCTTCACACTCTCTCTTTCTTTGTCTCCCACCTCTCTCTCTCTCTCTCTCTCTCTCTCTCTCTCTCTCTCTCTTCACCTTCCAACTTTGTTACTATATGCCTCTATCTATCCATATCTCCCCCCTTCTCTCCATCTCTCCTTTTCTCTTGATCACATCCCAAAACATACACTTTTTCTCTCCATCTCTCCCTTCACTCCATATCTCTCTCAACTACTCATTCCTCTCTCTTCCCCTATCTCTCTCTTACTCTCCCTCAAGTCCTCTCTCTCACTTTATTTCCCGCATGGTATTAATAATAATTTGTTCCATGGTATTTCAGCCATGGACTTCATATATAATTAGATGTCAATTTATAATCCTATTTGATATATTTTTATTTAGTTACCTTATCTCTTCATACCTATTTTATATTTATTTATTTACCATAACTCTTTTATAAATATGATTTTTAGCCCATGTTATTTGTCCCATGGTATTAATAATAATTTTTCCCATGGTATTTGGCCCACACGCTTCACCTAAACAAACACTATTTTTTGAGTTTTTGTAAATATAGAGGTTTATGGAGTGAATATATATAAAAATAAAAATATTTTAGATATTTACCATACCTCTAGTTTATTTATATTTTTATTTATTTACCATACCTCTCGAGTAAGTATAAAAATAGGTTTTATTTATTTACCATACCTCTAGTTTATTTATATTTTTATTTATTTACGATATATTTTTTAGTGTTCTTAAACCTTTTCATATTTTAATAACTTTTTTTAATGAAGAAACACCCTCTGCAGATATATTAAAATAGATACTCAATGCCTGGAGGAGCGCATTTTCACTTTCGCACGAATCTGTGTGGAAGTGGACTTGAGAAAATTACTCCTAGAGTGCATTATGCTGAATCATAAACAACAAAGATGGACATAACATTTGGATTAAGAGAACAAAACTTTCAGATGCCAGATATGTAGAAACACAGGAAATCTACAAAACTGATGCTCGACAACCACAAGAGATAACAGAAAAAAGAAGAAAACAGGTAAAGCTGCCAAAGGTTGTCAATTTCCTTCAGAAGGGCCAGAACAACAAGAAGAGGAGGAAGAACTCATCCCACATGAGAATAAACAAATAGACACCTCCATGGGCACACAAGAATAGGAAATGTAATATCCTCTTGACACCACCACCAAGACTCAGCTGGATATGGAACCTGGAGCACCAGACAGTGGGGGGAATAAAAGAACACATACTTTAGATACATCAGACTCTGATAAGACAATGGAGCACAAGTAGAACAAAACCAGCTCGTCCTTATCTCGACCACGCCAACACAAGGTGCTTGGCGCAAGGTTGAAAAGAAGAAAGGGAGAAAATCCTAATTTTTCTTCGTTTGTAATATTTATTGCAGCAAATTGACTGTCTATTGACAACTACCATCTCATGTAACATGTAATTTTGTTTTTCATAAATAAAATTACGAATTTTTCCTTTGTGAATTTTTTTTTTTTTAATGAATTTTTAATTTTTAATTTATATGGTTTGTAAGTTATTGTTTAATCTGACATTATTTGGATTTTATTTTTAAAATTTTCTTTAGTTTTTTTTTTTAATTTTGGCTTCCAACATACTTACACATCGGGGTCATACTGGGTTGTAGAATGTGCATCTCAGCTCAATAAAATGAGGAGGATAGAAGTGGTTGGAAACCATAAAAGTAGCACATTGATTATTGTTTTCCTTACAATACATCAGAAGGTAGTATTCCATTGGTAATTGAGCGTGGGTGAAAAAGGTAGTATTGTGTTAATGATATATATATATATATATATATATATATATATATATTGGTTTGAACTTTTTAAAGTTTAATATAAGTGATATATTAAGTTAAGATATTATAATAAAGTGGTCATTTTTATTGATTTTGATTTACCATAAGAAGAAAATAAATATTTCTAAACTTTGAACTAATTTTGAGATGTTAGCTATAATATAGTAAATGAGTCATTTTAAAAGGTTAAATATAAAATCATTTTTTCTTACAATGTAATATTTATATTAGCATTAAATGACATTTTCAAACTATGGAGATTTGAAAAACTTGTCTTAATGCTTTTTGAGCATATAAATAAGATTATAAAGAAATATTAATAAATTTTTACCTATTTTAAATTCCAATGAATATTAATCGTCATATGAAAAAGCATGTGCTTTGGAATTTCAAAGAAAAGAACAAATTGTCAACCTTATGGTTGCCAATATCACTTAAGGTACCTTTGGTGATAGTATTTGAGTTAGAAAAAAGCTCTCTTAGGTATTACTTAATAGTAGTCTAAATATTTTATGCCTTGGAATTTGTTTTTAAATATTTTTAAGTCAATTTTTCCCAAAATTCTTTAAGGATTTGTTAAAATGATAAGTTTAAAATATGAAATATGCATATGATCTCTTTGTTATTTTTTAAGGTGATAAATATATTTATGCATTCCAAAAATCATTTTTGAAAAAAGGGTAAAATTTGAAGGTGGGTTACACTTTCGTGAGAAACGCGTTCGGAAAATTTCATTTTCGCCACAGTTCGGCCGGACTTCTAAACTTTGGCCAAACTTTCTAAAAGTTTGACCGAATTGTTTTTTCCATTAACATTGAAGGCGTATTGACGACATGGGTAAACAAAATTTTCGCTGGAATTGGGAAAACCAACAATAACAATCCGTCTGAACCAATAATCTTGTCGAAATTTTTAAAATACTTCCACCAAAATTTTTGTTGTTAATATATCGGCCCCTAGACTACAACAATTTTTATTACTGTTGCTCTGCTCTATTTGTATTTCTGCTTTGTTTGTCTCACTATTTCACTGCTATGTTGTTGTCTTGTTGTTGCAGGGGCAACTAGGGGAGCAAGCTAACGTGAGACTATTATTTTTATGCTCTGTTGTTTTTTTTTTTTTTTTTTTTTTTTTTTACTTTTTTGTGTGTGTTTTTAGGTGTGTTTGTTGCCCGTCATACATGCTCTCATTGTATTCTTGTCTTGCGTGCTCTTTCGCTCCTCTTTTTGTCTCGTTGTTTTGTTTCTCTTGTCGTTGATTTGCTATGTTGTTATCTCAATGTTGCAGGGGTGACTAGGGGAGCAAGCTAAGGTGAGACTATTATTTTTATGCTCTGTTTTTTTAGATTTTTTTTTTTTTTTTTTTTAATTTTAATTTTTTGTGGGTGTTTGCAGTTTGTAGGTGTGTTTTCTACTCGTCGTGCGCGCTCTCGCTGTCTGCTCGTCGTTTCCAGGTATTTCTCATTTTTCGCGATTTAATAGATGTAATTTATCATATTCATATCACCTACATATCTTCAAAGTAAAACAAAAAAATTTACATCTCTGTTAACAGTGAATGATAGACAAAAATTGATCAGTAGGAAGTTCGTGCAAGTAGTTGTAGATTATGTAAATATACAAAAACATAGTCAAAAAATGATCTATATATATTAAAGCCAGAAAACTAGTAGATTGGAAGCTTTGTTGTTGCGATGAGGTCATAGATACAATTCATATATTAATCCATTGATAAGCCCATTAAAGTTAAAACTATGTTCTAGGTTAACTAATACCTTTTACTAGTCAACCTGTACAAGGCTCTACATAGAACAATAAGACCTTAATTATCTCTGCTCCGTGTCATGATATTAATGAGTCATATTCATTATAAGGTAAATGGCATGTGCTATATATAGTTCCATATAGACTCTTATACTGAACTTCTGTTCAAATACTTGCTACATGTTAGCTAGATGAGTAGTAGTACAAAATTTAGGTGCATAGAATCAAGTGTTAAATGTACTTTATCCACATAATCCTTCTTGTTTCACTTTAAAGAAAGGTTAGTAAGCAACATAAGATATGAAAATAGTAGTAGTAATACCATGGGGATATATGTATTCAGGACAATGTGTGTAACTAGCTATACGTATCATAGAAGACTTGTATCATATCATTAATATACAAAAGCTTATGTACAAAGAGATAAGGAGAATTATAGTTCTAACTCCATGTAATCATAATGAATACAAGAGATTAGACTGATTACAACTAGTACACGGAACACTACTTACCTTTATTACAATAGTGTTATTCCCATTACAGCTATTGGATATGGAATAGGTTAATACACAAGATATAGGTTTTCTTACTATTACTTAGTAGTACAATATACATGATATTCTTAACACATTTCCATTGTTAGCTATATTGAGGTATTACCATTATGCTTGGTTCCTATGCTTACTGGAATCGAACCTGTGTATTACAATTACTGTTATATTGAAGATGACAGAAAATAGAGAGAATGTTGCACGAACCACTCCACCTTTGAAACTCGAACTCCTCGTAAGCGACCATGGGAGTGACCTCAAGTTAAGATTTTTTATTACACCAAAATCTAGTAAATTTCCAAATTATTATAATTATCTTATACTATACCAAATGTGAAGATAAATCCCACATTCCAAAAGTGGTGATTACATATGACTGTTGTACCAACCTACATAGAAAAAATATTATTCTGCTAAATGTGATGCCGAAAATAACTATTCGAGGTAGGTCAGTAGTTACATAGGGCATCACGGAGCTTATCATAAAAATGAAATAGAATAAAGTAGGAATAAAATAAAAAATTTACATCTTTGTTAACAGTCAATGATAGACAAAATTTTATCAGTAGGAAGTTTGTGCAAGTAGTTGTAGGTTATCTACATATAATAAAACATAGTCAAAATATGCTCTATATATATTAGCCAAAAACTGAGTAGATGAGAAGATTTGTTGTTGTGCTAAGGTCACATATACTATTCATATATTAATCCACTGATAAGCCCATTTAGCCTTTTCTTATACCCTTTCATAGGACATCACTAAGCTTATCATAAAAATGAAACTAAATAAAGCAGGAATAAAATAAAAAATTTACATCTCTCTTAACATTGAATGATAGACATAAATTGATCAGTAGGAAGTTTGTGTGAGTAGTTGTAGGTTATGTACATATAATAAAACATAGTCAAATAATGCTATATATATATTAGCAAAAACACTAGTAGATGAGAAGCTCTATTACTATGTTGAGGTCACAGATACAATTCATATATTAATCCACTGACAAGCAGTAACACATAATTTATACAGTACTTTATCTACTTAGTGTTACTATTTATATTATATGTTATTAGTCATTATTTCATTATTCTCTATTATAGAAGGTTCATTATCTGATTCCTACTCAAACAAAGGTGCATGAGTAGATTCTTTCTTTTCATCATTCTCTGTAAATGACTCCAACTCTGGAATATTATAATAAAAAAGATCAATAGAATGACATATTTGTAAAGTAAAATATGCTTAGGATAATATGAAAATTCACTATGTATGCACTAATGGGTTTAGAGGATAGGTCACTCTAATTCCATAGAGAATTCTACAAGCATTATGCTCACTCATATAATTCATTGAACCACTGTCTTTGATGTGTGTAATCTTTTGAGGGTTGTCCTAATGTTCTCTTATGTCGATGTGTGTAATATTTTGAGGGTTGTCCTAATTTTATCTTATGTTGGAAGCCCTTTCATCCTTTCTGAAGTTATTTCTTGATTCTTTCATCCTTATTGGTGTTGCGGCCATTTTGTTTGAATCTATGTCAAATTTATCAAGGTTCCACTTTATGTTGTGTGTAATCTGTTGAGCATTTTCCTAATTTTCTCTTATGTCGGAAGCCTTGTCATCCTTTTTGAAGTTATTTCATGATTCTGTCATCCTTTTTGAAGTCATTTTCATATTGATCTATGTATGAATTTATCTTATAATTTAACTTGTTCATTTGATGCAATGCTATTAATTCTCTCCCTTGGAAGTTGTCCACATTTGGTGTTTTCTTGTCTCTATACATTTTTCTACAATCGTTTCTATACATTTTACTACAATCATTTCCTTTTAGTCCAAGTTTTATGATTTATATGGATGGGTTTGGAAAATGATCAAAATCAACACAAAATGTGTGGCTCTGTTTTTGTCTTGCTGCTATGTTCTATTACTGTCTCACCGTTGCACTTCTTTGTTTCTGTCTTGCTGCTGTGTTTTTGCCTCCTTGTTGCAAGGGTGAGGAGGGGAGAAATAAAACGTGAGAAGGTGTTATGGTTTATGATCTGTATTTTTTTATGGTTCTTTTTTTTGTTTTTTAAATTAATTTTTTAATTGATGCAATGTTATTAATTATCTCCCTTGAAATTTGTCCACAGTTTCTGTTTTCTTGTCTCTATACATTTTACGACAATCATTTCCTTTGAGTCCAAGTTTTATGATTTATATGGATGGGTTTGGAAAATTATCAATATACTTTTAGTCCAAGGTTTATGATTTATATGGATGGGTTTGGAAAATTATCAATATCAACACAAAACGTGTGCATAAAACCATTTTTCAAATACCATTTTATGATTTATATGTATGGGTTTGGAAAATTATCAATGTCAACACAAAACGTGTGCCAGAAAACCATTTTTCAAATACTATTGACACCAAAAGCATGAGGTAAAGTGCCAATATAGACAGTGATAGTTAGCAAGATCAAAATGCTTAGAAATGTCAATTATATGTTCAGATCTATGTGTTAAGAGTGAGTCATTACCAACACTCACTGTACATCTCATTTCTCCCATAAAATTTGTACATTTATCCCATAAACTTTAAGGAATTTTATAGTGTGTCATTTCTCCCATTTAAGTCATTTGCTAGAGTGTCATTTCTGCCATAAAGTTTTTACATTTCTCCCGTAAACTTTAAAACATTTTTTCTAGTGTTTTGGGAACCATGTAGATGCCACTTCTATCTTATTTCTCCCATAAAAGTTAATGCTAAATTTAAGGAAAAATATGTACATGTCATTTCTCCCATAAAATTAAGGAAAAATTGAAGGCAAACCATGTAGATGTCATTTCTCCCACTAACTTAAAGGAAAACCATGTACATGTCATTTCTCCTAAAGACTTTAATTTAATATATTTTTAAGGAAAATGTTAGTGTTTTTTGAAACAATGTACATGTCATTTCTCCCATAAACTTTAAGGTTAATTTAATATATTTTTAAGGAAAATTTTAGTGTTTTTTGAAACCATGCATATGTCATTTCTCCCATAAACTTTAAGGCATTTGATAGTGTTTTTGGAACCATATACATGTCATTTTGATGTCATTACTCCCATAAAATTTAAGGAAAAATTTAAGGCAAACCATGTACATGTCATTTATCCCATAAACTTAAGGAAAACTTTAAGGAAAACTATGTAAATGTCATTTCTCCCATAAAATTAAGACAAACTTTAAGGATAACCATGTTTATGTCATTTCTCTCATAAACTTTAAGCCATTTGCTAGTGTTTTGGGAACCATGTAAATTTCATTTCTATGTCATTTCTCCCATAAACTTTAACAAAAACTTTCAATAAAACCACGTACATGTGTCATTTCTACCATAAACTCAAGGAAAACTTGAAGGGATGTCATTCCTATGTCATTTCTCCCATAAAGTTTAAGGAAAACTTTAAGGAAAACCATGCCCATGTCATTTATCCTATAAACTCTAGGCAAGACAAACTGTAAGGCATGTCATTTCTAGATGTCATTTCTCTCATAAAATTTAAGGAAAAATTTAAGGAAAACCATGCACATGTCATTTCTCTGATAAACACAAGGCACAATTTAAGGAAAATCATGTACATGTCATTTCTCCCATAAACTTTAACGCATTTGCTAATGTTTTGGGAACCATCTACATTTAATTTCTATGTAATTTGTCCATAAAATTTGAGAAATTTTCTAGTGTTTTGGGAACTATGTACATGTCATTTCTATGTAATTTATCCCATAAACTTTAAGGAAAAATTTAAGGCAAACCATGTACATGTCATTTCTCCCATAAAATTTAAATCCAACCATGTACATGTCATTCTCCCATAAAATTTAATTTAATATATTTTTAATGAAAAAGCTAGTGTTCTTGAAAACCGTGTATATGTCATTTCTCCCATGAACTTTAAGGGATTTTCTAGTGTTTTAGGAGCCATATACATGTCATATATATGTCATTACTCCCATAAACTTCAAGGAAAACTTTATGGAAAAGCATGTACATGTCATTTCACACATAAAATTTAATTTAATATATTTTTAAGGAAAATGCTAGTGTTTTTGGAAGCCATGTACATTGCATTTCTACCATAAACTTTAAGGAATTTGCTAGTGTTTTGAGAACCATGTACATGTAATTTCTTCCATGAAATTTAAGGCATTTTCTAGTGTTTTGAAAACCATATACATGTCATTTCTATGTCATTACTTCCATAAAATTTAAGACAAACTTTAAGGAAAACCATGTACATGTCATTTTTCCTATAAAATTTGATTTAATATATTTTTAAGGAAAATGATAGTGTTTTTGGAAACCATGTACATGTAGTTTTTCCCATAAACTTTAAGGCATTTTCTAGTGTTTTGGGAACCATGTACATGTCATTTATATGTAATTTCTCCCATAAACTTTAAGGAATTTCTATTGTTTTGGGAACCATGTACATGTCATTTCTCCCTTAAAATTTAAGGAAAACCATGTACACATGTTGTTTCTCCCATAAACTTTAAGGAAAACCATGTACATGTCATTTTTCCAATGTATTTGCAATTAATTTATGTCAGTTGCAATAAATGTTCATTTAATATATTTTTAAGGAAAATTCTAGTGTTTTTTGAAACCATGTACATGGCATTTCTCTCATAAATTTTAAGGCATTTTCTAGTGTTTTGGGAAACCATGTACACGTCATTTCTCCCATAAACTTGAAATTTGCTAGTGTTTTTTGGAACCATGTACATGTCACTTATCCCAACCATGTACATGCCATTTCTCCCATAACCTTTAAGGCATTTTCAATAAAATTTAAGTCATTTGCAAGAAGGAAAATGTTAGTGTTTTTGGAAACCATGTACATGTCATTTCTCCCTTAAAATTTAAGGCATCTGCTAGTGTTTTTGGGAACCATGTACATGTAATTTCTCCCATAAAATTTAAGGATTTTGCTAGTGTTTTTGGGAACCATGTACATGTCATTTCACCCATAAACTTTAAGGAAAACCATGTACATGTCATTTCTCACATGCATTTGCAATAAATGTTCATTTCATATATTTTATTGGTTTTTTTTTAGGGATAAAAAAGCACACCAAACATGGTTTTAAAATGGAAATTATGCATAGATGTTTCTTGCTATACCAATCCAGGGAAAGAAATGATTACATATGTGCTTTGCAATATTGTGACTAACAAGGTCCTCCAAAGGAAGATGAATATACATGGAAGAACAAAAAAACAATGAGGTATATCGCATTTATAGAAGGCTTAGGGACAACTAGGGAGTATGGATCAAATGGAATTGTAGTTTTCACCAAATCTGAACTTGTGTGCAACCAGATGAAAGGCCTGTACCAAGTTAAGAAGGAGAGGCTAAAACAACTGCATGGAAAAGCAAACAATATTGTTAAACAATTTCAATTTCTTAGTATAAGACATTGTGCAAATGTTAATAAGATGTCTGGTGATCTATTATGTGGGGCAATGCCAATTAAAGATTCATCTGTCAAAGATGAATTAATAGATGAATTAGTATTATATGGGGCAATGCCAATTAAATATTTATCTCTCAAAGATTAATTAGTGTTGAGATGCTCTCCTTCAAAATTTATTGATGGACAAAGTAACATATCTTTGATATGTGTGTGTTTTTTACTTATAAATGCATCATTTTTAATGAACATGTATTTTTTTCAATTATATACCAAGTGTGCTCCCACAATGTAAGCGCAAATTGGTGAACTTCATGTTTTATAAAATTAAAGTGTGAGGACTTCAACAAATTTTTGTATAAAGTGAGTTTCACACATCAATTTGTGCTTTGAAAGTTGTGTTGTACATAATTTGTGTTTGTGCTCAACATTTTTATACTAAATTACATTAATTTTTTTATTTTATTTTTTCTTTATTTTAAAAAGTAATTTTAAAAATAATTGTAAATGTCCACTATATATATATATATATATCATGGAGGATGAAAGACAAAGATCAATATAATCCCATACCTCTACAAGAGAGGGGGATCATGGATCGAGGGATGTTCATGGTATTTATATTAAATGTGCATGTTTTTAAATGACATTTGAATATATAATATTATCTCCATACATACATGTATACACATGGAATTGATTTTTTTTATTGAATATATATATATATATATATATATATATGGAATCTATTTTTTATCAATTTTGTGAGTTAAATTATTTTTTAATAAATTTCATTTTTTTATTTTTTAGGAGTTAGGAGGACAAGAGTATCTACTCCATTAAAGGAGCATGGAAATGGTTCATGCAATCATGGTATGGTTCACGTAATTTGATCAATCATATGTACATGTATCTATATGTATGTATGATGTATTTTTAAATTGATTATATGTTCATATTTTTTTATGAAGCTTCCCTCTCCTCACATGAGGGTGGTGGTGGTACACATTCCCCTGGTGGCCCATCAATGGGTGGTGGCCAATTGCATGAGGGTGGTGATATGCATTCCCCCGAAGGCCAATCAATGGGTGGTCATGTTAGTTCTCAAACAATCGATGGTCATTCTGATTCTCAACAATCTTAGGGTGGGCATGATGATGCACAACGATCTCGAGGTGTCCATCAATTTCAATATTATTTTCATTCAATTTGTATAAATTTGTTCTCATGTTTTTTTATTTATACAAATTTTATATATTGATGCAGAGGGTGAAAATGTTGCTCGAAAAAGACTTAGTATAGAATGTGTTATTCAAAAAGAAGGTTGTACACCAACACGACTTATCTGTCTGACATTTCCAATTTACCTTGGGAAACAAACATCCAACAATGCACATTACAAAGATGTCAACATCTTTATTCGAAATTGAAGAAATATTTTGTCTTTGAAACTCCCTGTTGAGAGTCGATAAAGCTTAGAAATAGTTAATCACTCTTTAAGAACACTCGTATATGTGTACAAAATGCTTGGGCCAACCATTGATACTTTTGTAGAAGTGATGAGGAAAATAAAGGAACAAATGATAGGTCTAACATTAGGGGAATTTTGAGGTCTAAAATGGGCCTCCTAAGGAAAATGTACAATCAAAATTCACTTTATGAGAACCAACCACATTTTAGGGGATGACATCATCCCTAATGGTTGAGGTAGCATTGATAGAGTTAAAGGTACTTACTTGTCACATTCTCAATAGTGGATAAAAACTCATGGTTAACCATGGTAGTGTTCTAAGTACTTTTAAAGTCGAAGTAAAGTACTCATAATAAATTCCATTTCACACTTTTTGAATAAAAATATATTATTGTCATTTCATATTTCTTGAAAGAAGTAATGCATATCCCTATACATTTATTATATTATATTATATTATATTATATTATTTTTATATAATATATTAATTGCATGTTATTATAAAATTTAAATAATATAAATTTTAATTAATACAATATAATATAAGTAAGAATTTATAAATTTGTATTTATATTTTATTTTAAGTTATTTAAGTACAACGGAAAAATGCATTAGTTGTTCAATGATAATGACTTTTTCTTGAAAATCTCATTCTCATTTATAGTCATACCTATACAACTGTTTTATTAATTTTATTTTGGTACAACTCTTGAACTAAATTTAAGTATGGTTACATGGATTGTGGTGCAAAAAGTGAATTGAAAATTCATAAATAAATTCCCTTAATGAATACATGGCATGTTTTTAAAGACAAAGTTACAACAGAAATGGGCAAGTCTATGTTTAATTTCAAAGAAGGGTCGAAAAGAAGGATGGTAAAGGTGCAATATTTTAAGAACCCTGATATAGCTTTCCATTTGTATGATAGACATCTTGTTGCCTATGGAAGACTACCATGGAACGATGAGGTTCACCTTTATTTTTCAAAATTATTTTATGCAAAAAAAAAAATTGGGGATGAAACCCAATTATAATGACTTTCCATTTGAATTTTTTATTCATGGGAAAATCAATTATATGACCGTAGGGGTGCTAAGTGTGATGCTAAGTTGCCTCACCCTGAGCCACCATTGGTAAGTAAAATTCTTCGTGTGGAAACTTTGCAGTCAGAGATGGATGTCGCTTCTCAAATTAGTCAAAAAACAAGAGATGTCATCATAGACAATGTTCAGAGTGGTCTTGGTGGAATTGATGATTGTCTGAATCGAAAAAGAGCACAAGAGAATGCATGTGATAATTTTTTGTATTATAGAGATGATGAGATAGACAACGTGAGTATTGAAGAGCTAACATATGCAAATAATTTTTGCAATGGTTGGCAGGGCTTAATTATTCATGAGGAAGAGGGCATGAGATCGGTATGAATTAATGGTTAGGGTGAATATTTTAACACATGTACAAATTGTAATACATACATATACATACATCTAGTTGTATATGTTAATCTAACAAAAATGCATCATATATGTGAACACCATTTGCAATTCTTACACTGGATGAACGAAGATTTTAATATCATGGTCGAAGCTTCAGGTTCTCACAATCAAGATGATATGTTGGAAAATGTTAGTGTTTTTTAAGTGTCCATGATGTTTATGCACAATTATTTTAATCTATCATTATATTGGAACATGATGACATATTTTTAAAATAAATAATTGTGTACACATGTACATGAATATAATTAAATGTTAACAGATTATGATTATGTCCGATGTTTTTGTGATGGAGTTACCCTCTTCTTCCCTCTTAGGAGATGTGCCAAATCCACTGTCACAAGTATGAACAATTTTTCACTTAAATATGTTTTTAAGCTATAAATTGAAGTGAAAGTTTTATAAAAAAATGAGAACTAGATCTTGAGTTATTTTACAGTTTTAAAATTATTGAATTTCAGGTTTGTGGAGATGATGTTCTTTCAGAGCCACCCACTTTTTCATTGTTAATATATCTTCCAAATCCACCGTCACACATATTCATTTTTTCACATACGTTTTTAAGTTATATATAGCAGCTCAAAAGTTCCATTAAAAAATGAGATCTAGATCTTGAGTTATTTTACAGTTTTAAATTTTTTGAATTTTAGGTTTTAAGAGATGATTTTCATTTAGAGCCACCTTGTTCTTCCGTATTAGGAGATGTGCCAAATCCACCATCAGAAGTATTCAATTTTTCACATATATGTTTAAGTTATAAATTGAAGTTCAAATGTTTCATTGTAAAATGAGATCTAGATCTTGAGTTATTTTATAGTTTTAAATTTTTTGAATTTTAGGTTTTTGGAGATGATTTCCATTCTCTATGGACTCTAGTGATGAAGTGTATGATGGAGATAAGAACATCCACACCACTTGAACAAGTTGCCTAACTTTTTTTTTAATACTATTGCAAATTAGTTTATATGTATTTTCATTTGAAATTTTTTAATACACACACACACACACACACACACACACACACACACACACACATATATATTTGTACATGTATATTCTACAGTTTACTGTGGAGGATGTATTGATGGATGAGCAACAAAAGACAGTGGAGAGGGAACTACATGAGGTATTGCATGTTTTTTTTTTCATTTTATTTTTTTTATATGAAGTTTTACATTCTCATTGAATTTTAAAACATTAAATTTTAATGTTTGTATATTTTATGTCCAGGTTCCACATTCTTCATAGGATACCACAACGAGGCTCAAGACGCTACTGGAAAAGTCACTGGAGCCATCTATTTTTGATTGATCATGCACATGTACAACATTTTATTTGATAGATAGTGTTAAATTTACTTTTATATATATATATATATATATATATATATATATATATATATATATATATATATATATATATATATATATATATGAACTCATATTTATTTTTCTATATAACTTGATACTTGTAACACTATACATTGTTATATATATTTACTTTTTTTTTCATCTGATATAAATTTTGGAAATATTTTACATTTTGGATATAGTTTCAAACTACATTTACTTTTATCAAGAATGATTTTAAATTTTGGATCGTTACATTTGGCATGTGATCACATGTTGTGATGTATAACATTTTGTTTTTAAAACTCAAGTTGTTTTTTTTTTAAATTAAAGTTGTCATTTTATTTTTTAAATATAAAATGAATCTAGATGTAAATATCAAATTACAAAACACAAACATGTGTATAATTTGGATAGTGGAACTACATTTGGCATGTGATCATATTTTGTGATATAATGTTTGGTTTTTAAAACTCAAGTTGTCATTTTATTTGTTAAATATAAAATGAATCTAGATAGAAATTTCAAATTACAAAACACGTGTATATTTTGGTTAGTTGAAATACATTTGGCATGTGATCACATGTTGTGATATAATGTTTTTTTTTTTTAAACTCAAGTTGTCATTTTATTTTTTAAATATAAAATGAATCTCTAGATGGAAATTTCAAATTACAAAACAGAAGGTGTATATTTTGGATAGTTGAACTACATTTGGCATGTGATCACATGTTGTGATACAATGTTTTGTTTTTAAAACTCAATTTACAATTTACACATACTTGTGTATATTTTTGATAGTTGAGCTACATTTGGCATGTGATCACATGTTTTGATATAATGTTTTATTTTTAGAACTCAAGTTGTCATTTTATTTGTTAAATATAAAATGAATCTAGATGGAACTTTCAAATTACGAAACACATACATGTATATATTTTGGATAGTTGAACTATATTTGGCATGTGATCACATTTTGCGATATAATTTTTTTTTTTTAAAACTCAAGTTGTCATTTTATTGTTAAATATAAAATGAATCTCTAGATGGAAATTTCAAATTAAAAAATAGAATGTGTATACTTTGGATAGTTGAACTACATTTGGCATGTGATCACTTCTTGTGATATAATGTTTTGTTTTTAAAACTCAAGTTTTCATTTTATTCGTTACATATAAAATGAATCTAGATGGAAATTTAAAATTACAATTTACACATACATGTGTATATTTTGGATAGTTGAACTACATTTTCCATGTGATCACATGTTGTGATATAATTTTTTGTTTTTAAAACTCAAGTTTTCATTTAATTTGTTAAATATAAAATGAATCTAGATGGAAATTTAAAATTACAAAACACATACATGTGTATATTTTGGATATTTGAACTACATTCGGCATGTGATCACATGTTGTACTGATATAATGTTTTGTTTTTAAAACTCAATTTTTCATTTTATTTGTTAAATATAAAATGAATCTTTAGATGGAAATTTAAAATTACAAAACACAATGTGTATATTTTGGATATTTGAACTACATTTTTCATGTGATCACATGTTGTGATATAATGTTTTGTTTTTAAAAATCAAGTTGTCATTTTATTTTTCAAATATAAAATGAATCTCTAGATGGAAATTTCAAATTACAAAACAAAATGTGTATATTTTGGATAGTTCAACTACATTTGGCATGTGATCACATGTGGTATAATGTTTTTGTTTTGAAACTAAAGTTTTCATTTTATTTGTTAAATATAAAATGAATCTAGATGGAAATTTCAAATTACAAAACATGTATACATGTGTATATTTTGGATAGTTGAACTACATTTGGCATGTGATCACATGTTGTGATATAAAGTTTTGTTTTTAAAACTCAAGGTGTCATTGTATTTGTTAAATATAAAATGAATCTATATGGAAATTTCAAATTACAAAACACATGTATATTTTGGATAGTTGAACTACATTTGGCATGTGCTCACATGCTGTGATATAATGTTTTTTTCTTAAAACTAAAGTTGTCATTTTATTTGTTAAATATATAATGAATATAGATGGAAATATCAAATTACATTTAACACATACATTGGTACATGTTATGCATTTGAACATGCACTACAAGAAAACAAGACATTGTTGAGGGGCGAAAAATGTCACCATAAGCTCATTGGTGAGGGTCAAAAGAACATTCATCACCAAAAATTTAACATCACCAAAGGTGGCATCACCAAAAGTATAGGTGTTGTGGTGACATTCAAGATCGGTCACCAGTAATGATTTATAATGACGGATAGTGACCGTCACCATTTCATATGAGAAATGGTGACAGACAATAGCCTCCATCACCAAAAAATTGAACGTCACCAAAGGTGATGTCGCCAAAAATACATGTTGTGGTGACATTCAGGGTCCGCCACGAATATTGATTATAATGACAGATAATGACCGTCACCATTTCATATGAACAACAATGATTTTTTGTGATGGACCTTTCATGGCCATCACTATTGGTGCATATATATGGCGACGTTCGTTGACCGTTGCCATTCCATATTTGGTGAGGGTCAAAAAATGTCATAGTAAGCTCATTGGTGACATCAAGGTCTGTCACAAATAATGACTATAATGACAAACAATGACCCTCACCATTTCATATCAACAACAATGATTTATGGTGATGGACCTTTCATTGTCGTTACTATTGATGCGTATATATGGTGGCGTTCATTGACCGTCACCATTTCATATTTTGGTGAGGCTCAAAAAATGTCATCATAACCTCATTGGTGATGGTAAAAAGAGCATCCGTTACTAAAAATTGATCACTTCCATTCCCTATGAATATCATGGCATGATGGAATCGAACCACCAACCTCCTTCTTGTAAAGCATGTGCTCTTCCATTGAGCTAGCACCCTTTAAAGAATTAGAATTTAAACTAGCAATTTCCCCTAAAGGTGTAAAGATACACCAAAGGAATAGAAGATCTAGGGAGATCAAAAGTTTATAGAAATAACATGTTCAATATACATAATAAATACAATAAGAATAAATATGATATTCAATATACATAATAAAAATACAATAAGTCAATTGATTAATTTCCTCTATGATACCTATTATTTACAAAAGTTGTTCATGATTAAATACTTAATATTTACCAAAACTACTAATGAATAAATACGTTTATAATTTTAGGAAGGATGTAATATTCCCAACTAGCTACTGCTAATTGGAATATTATGTAAGTTCTATTTTGTAGCCTAGAAGAATAATTGGGGTAAAGATACCCTTAAATCTCTTTAGTAGTAATAAGACATTCCTAATGTGAAAGGGGAATTGATTAGGAGGAAAAATAAAGCCATGTTGGTGTGAAAGGAGGCAATGCAAGAAGACTTGATCCAGTTGAAAAAATCAACAGCGCTGCTTAAGAAGGAGGAACACTAGAAGGGGCAGCGCAGTTTAGAAAGAGGAATCTTCCCAAGAAAGTCTCATCATTAATGAGTGGGGTCAGGGGTGTGGAGACTCACCAAGAATAAGAAGGAAGGGATAGCAGCAAGAAAGACATTCAATATTCATCTATGTTTGGTCTTGTGACTGATTTCATGCTTCAGCTATTTAGCTGGGGTTGCAGCACTGTTTAGTGCAAGGATTTCTCATGCGGGGATTCCATCTTCTTCCATGGTTCGGCTTGCTTAAGGGATCTAAGGGAAAGGATCTGGGCTAATTTTCCATTATCAAACTTGGGTTTAAACATCTTGTTAGCGCTCGAATCTACCTTAGGCCGAAATAAGGTAAAACTCAAGGCAACATCAAACCAAGCTCAGCCTCATAGCTAGCCCTACGAGGACAGGAGAGGGCTCTCTCCGGATCTATCTCGGCAAAAGGTCTTCAAAAAGGGCTGAGATGACTCAAAATGGATACTGATTTTAGGCTAGTAAACAAAAATGAAAGAGATGATTTAATAAATGAATAAGTTTATGGGCTGTATGGGACCAAGGAACAGCATGAACAGGGAAATTTAATCAAAGACGCAGGGTGTTTCGTGAGGCAAGATAGGCAGAAGTTTTAGCACTCAAATTTGTAAATAATATGGAGTGAAAAGACTGTTGAGAGGTCGACAAGGGCATGTATAATGAATCCTTTTCGACAGAAGAAGACATACAGAAACATGAACGCTTTCCCAAGGAAGAGCAATTAACATGGATTCTACCTTTCTCACTTAAGAGCATTCATCGAGAAATGATTATGAAATGAACAGTAAACGTAACGAGGAACATATGAAACCGAGAAAAAACATATGTCAAATGTCATACCACATGAATCTCATGAGCCAGAGTTGTATCTTTTCATTAAAATCTCTGTCAAAATTGTACAATGAAGCTCTTTGTTATTCCTCTACACGTTTCCCAGAACTCTCCCCAACTCTCCCTTACAAAATGATTTACAATACAATAAATAAGCTCAGAGGTGTATTAACTATTTGATCAAAATAGGGCGTTGTTTCAACTAAAATTACAAGAATAGAAAAAGTCATCCATTTGTTCTAAAAACAGAACATCGTTCCCCTTGAATTCCTCTAATGGCCAATTGAAAGACAAAAACTGGAGCGCAGATCCACTTTGAATTATTAACTGAATTCATAAATAGGAAATCGAATCCTATTCTTCTTCTGCGTTTTAATTTGGCTTTCAATTTTTAACTTTGCACCTTTCATCTACCATTTGAATGAAAACCAACCTTTCAGCAAAAATGCCTTTGAACGAAGACTTTGCCTTTAGAAAAGGGAATAATACAACAAAAATTTGTTTGCCAACGGGATATAAGGATATGGATTAACAAGATAGTTTCCACGTCTGAACTAAATAATGTATCATAGCGTTGTTGAAAATATGTTTAAGACGACCAGAGAATCCACCGGCGACATGAATTTGATTGCAATAAGAATGTTGACATTCCACCTGTACATCTACAGTTCTGTAATAAGCCATGGTCCAAGCTGCAATTTCTCCTTTAACATCAGCGAACATATATGTACTAATATCTCCTCTAGATTTGAACATTTTAACCAGTCCAATGGGAGAAAAAGAGATGCCATTGGCTAACCTCTTCAGAGGAACAACTGTGAAAACTTCATACTCCCGTGCTTTAAGAGTAATCGATGAAGCTGCACCTTTAGAAAGACAAACAAGCTCTTTCCCTCTGTGAGAGTATACAATCGAATCACCGTCCCAATTTTCATCTGCAATTTGGAGTGGAAAGATTATTTGAATTTGAAAAATCACAAAGCGGTGATGAATTTTAGGCTGGAGAGCTCAACGTGCCACGCGCAAACCCAATGCTCCGCGTTGGTTTGGTGCTCCTCGCCCTTGATAATTTACACTGTCAAATTTTTCCCAGTGCGTCGCACCCAGAATTCAACACAGTCAGCTCTTCACCAAACATGATTTTCGCCTTCCACGATTTTGAATTCGACTTCTCATTCAACCTTTGGATGCACAAGAATATTTAAAACATATGAAAAGATCTTTTTAAAATCGTGGAGTTTGACTTTTGGTTTTACAAGACCCATTTTTATAACATTTGGCATTGACACTTTTTACAAATTAATACAACTCTGAACTTTGTCAATTTGACATTTGGCATGAACTCAATGTTGTTTTTTATTTGATTTTATTCACTTGGGCAATGACAATTTTTTCAGGGTAATGGGCATAAGATCTCGACTTGACTTAATAAAAACCCATTAGTTGCAAATTTTGACATTTTCACAATGAATTCCATTCTTGATGGCTTTCGACTCTTGGACTGAAAAATGAGTTTCTTTGTTGTCTTTTGCAGGAATGTTAACATGTCTTTGGAAAGGTGACTAGAACCTTAAATGGAGAAATGTTACGGCTGAAGAACATAGAACTCACATGGTAACAAATTTGAAAATTTCTTCTTCAAAACAGAGTTTTGAAGAAGAAACATCATTGAGCATTTTTTACGATGACAATCCTGAAATGAAAACTTATTGAAGCTCCCTTTTGTCCTGCAGGTGTTATTGAACATTTTGAGAACGGAAATTTGCGAACCCTAGACCTAATGACCAGGTTTAACTCTTTGCTTATCAAACGACAAAAACAAGACTGTAAATGACTTCATTACTGATTTAATGAACTTTGATAAATAGAGCTGAGCCAACAGGTACGAATCATGAGGGGAACAAGAAAACCAAACCCTTCCGTCAGTTGAATGGCATGCCCCTAACGAAATGAAACGAATGAGCGAAATGAGACACCTAAACAATGAAATGCAAAAAGCGAAATGATCTCTGACGGAGGACTGACAAGACCGACTCTAACACATCCATTCACATCTACAACATAGTCATGTTTAGGAACTTTGTCATTTCTGCAGGTGTAGCAGTGGCAGGATTTATTTCAGTGTTTTTGTGCTAGTGATTGAGGAGGAGGTGTCCCTTTCCCTCCTAGGAGGCTTGTAAGGAGGGCCTTTGGCCATTTTTTTCATTGAATGCTCATTTCATGTAATGTTCAGTCTTATCGAATACATAGTTGTAGTGGACTGTATTATTTTCTGCAGTACTGCATTATACATTGGTATTTTCCCGGAAACCCTTGCCGGGTTGTCTTAATGTTCATGTAAAAGAGGTCCAACCTGCCATTTTTTATTCTTTGATTAATGAAAGCTACATATATATATATTGAATCATAATTTTATATAGAAACCCTAATGAAAGTTAGGCTATTTCTGTCTTTAGAAATGCTATTTTGTAAAGTCATGGGATTGGGCTGCTTTTGAGAATATATGAGCTGGCGAGATTTGTTTAATATATCTAGAATGATTTGTTTCTAATTCCATTTCATATATAAGATCCATACAACATATATAAGAGGATCCAAGTTCTGTTTTTCATTTTTGTTGCATATTTTTTCTTATACAGCGTCTCCATTGAGCATATTGCAGAAATTCCTGAAAAGGAATATTACAGTGGTATCAGAGCTTTTATCTTGGCTCAGCTTGTGGGGATAATCTAACCACAGTATGGAGCAAGAGGATATTTCAAATCTCCTACTTCAGACTATGCAGGGCATTGCCAAAGACCTCAAGGAGATGAGGCCCAATAGGTAATCTGTAGTGTTTTGCCATGAGGCAAGCACCCACATTCCACATGATATGGACTAATCAGTTGATTTTCTGCAGAGATCAGATGTACAACTTAGTATGGGGAGATTATTATTTCCTACATATGATGGATCACCTAAGTTTACGACTAAGGCTTGGGTGGAGAAGTTGGACACGTATTTTCAACTCAACAAAGTTTCTGAAGAGAAGGCCATCAATATAGCTATGTTGCACTTGGAAGGAGAGGCTCATGAATGGTGGTTTCATGGATTTACCGCACTTGGGCATGCTCACATTACTTCATACTCAGTCTTCACTAATAAACTAGTGGAGAGATTTGATCCAAGGGAACCGGAGGCACACTTTGTTAGGCTAACCAAGCTCAAACAAAAGGGAGATCTTGAAGACTATATTGCTGAATACTTGAAATTCTCTGTGATGGTATCCCACCTCACTATGAGTAGGAAGGTATGCTTTTTTATTGATGGGATGACTAAACCCTTCCAAGGATTGGTCAAATCCACTAAACCCACTACTCTCCTTGAAGCTGTGGAGAAAGCTAGAATCTTACAACATGCCTTGCCCAGGATAATGTTGCAGCAAGAGTCAAGAAAGGAAGAGCTTTGTTTTTCTGATAAGAAATCATGGGAATCAACTCCTAGATGTGTTGCAGGGGAGAATGAAAGTGTTGTACCCACAGTACGAGACTTTTCTCCAAGAAGAGGAGCCATTGCAGCGTTAAGAGGGGTCCCAAAATATTTGACCTTGAGGGTAAGAGGTACTGTTATGGGGCAAAGAGTATCAGTGCTGATTGATAGTGGGGCTACCCATAATTTCATTGATGCAAAATTAGTTCAAAGGAGAGGGATCCATGTAGAGGAGTTTGAAGGCTTCTCAGTCTTGGTTCCAGGGGCTAGAACTATGCAGTGTGCCAAGCATGTTCTAGCATTATCCATTACCATGGGAACCTACACTTTGATAGACCATTTTTTTGTGGTTGTCATTCCTGATACCAATATTATTTTTGGATTCTAGTGGTTGATCACTCTTGGGAGAGTGACTACTGATTGGAAAAATTTGGAGATGGAATGGACCGAAGAGAAGGATGGGAAGTATTAAAAGATCAAGGGCATAAACACCTACCACCCTCAGATTTTCTCAACAGAGAAGATGGAGGCAGATCTACGCAGAGGAGATATAGAGTGGGAAGTGGAGCTGCATTTATCAGAATCAGGAGGAAGGGATTCTCCAGTACATCTCGATGTACAGTCTCTTTTAGACAGGTATTCCATAGTCTTTGGAGATATTCCACTCAGAAGGCCTCCTGATAAAGGGTTTGAAAACACTATTGAGTTGGAGCAAGGAATCCAAGTAGTAATCACCACTCCTTAAAGACATCCCAAGGCTTACAGGGATGAGATTTAAAAGGCCATCCAAGAGTTTTTGTCTCTAGGACACATCAGGCCTAGTACCTATCCCTTTGCTTCTTCAGTGGTCTTGGTGAAGAAGAAGGATGACACATTGAGGATGTGCATCGATTATAGAGCGTTGAACAAGAAGACCATGAAGAATAGATACCCATACCCAGGATAGATGAGCTGATGGATGAGCTAAGGAGATATAAATACTTCTCGAAGATTTATTTGAGATCCGGGTATCATCAAATCAGGGTGAGGGACCAAGACATCCCCAAGACAACGTTCAAATGTCACTATGGGAATTTTAAATTTCTGGTGATGCCTTTTGGATTGACTAATGCCCCAACAACTTTCTAATCATGCATGAACCACATCTTCTATGGACATTTGAGAAAGTTTGTATTGGTATTCTTTGATGGTATTCTTATCTACAACCGCACTTGGGAGGAGCATTTGCAGCATATTGAGACAATTTTTCACATTCTCAAGGAGAAATTTTTTTATGCCAAGCTCTCCAAATGTGAGTTTGGGCTTACGGAGATGCTCTACTTAGGCCACATCATTGGAGTGGATGGGGTAAGGGTGCATGAGGAGAAGATCTAGGCTATCAAGGATTGGCCTAAACCGAGAAATGCCATAAAGCTCTAGGGATTCATAGGCATATGTACATATTACTGGAAGTGTGTGAAAAGGTTTTCACAACTAGAAGCACCACTCATAGATTTGACAGAGAAGGGAGATCTAAATAAGCTTAATCTATTAATCAACAGAAACACGAATATTTACATCAGGAGTTAACCAGGACTAGGCCTGAGGTCGAGGCCTGTTGAGCAAAAAATCATAGTTGAGCACTGCCCTCTGAGAGGGAAACCAGTGCATAAGGTGTTCCAGCAAAAAACCCACGCAGGGGCATCATCTATTTCTAGAAAAAAGTCTATGAAACTTTGACCAAAACCAGAAAGACATACATAAACATTTTGCATAAAGAAGACAGTGCCATAGCAAAAAACTAGGAACAATGGAGGCGCTACTCGTCCGGTTCCTCTTCCACGACCCTACACCAAAACTCATTTGGTTCACCATCAGTATTATACAGGTCCTCTGTGGAGTGAATGATCTTTTCAGCAGCTGGGGTGCGTTGTCCTTCGCCCAGATGAGGCTGGTGCTGAGCATTTGCAGTGTCAGGGTCCTGAGTAGCAATTTTCTGCTCATCCTGCTTCAGCTCAATATCAATATTCATTTCATTGCCATGACTAGCATCTTCCACGGTTATTTCCATGTCCTGCTCATGCACATCTTCAGCATTCTGCCTTATGTCATTCAAATCCCCAAATTGTCCAGCCCGCCTTCCTGAAGTGGGAGCCTCATCTTGAGGGGACTCATGGAAAACTATGGTGACCGAGGCGGTAATGCGAGGGCAATTGAGCGAACTTAGGAAAGAGAAGTGCGTTGTTTGAGAATGGGCAGGAGCGTACTGGGGAGTGGGATACCATTGCTCAGACTGAAGGATTCGACCACGTGCAGCTCATGAATTTCTTGCAGAGGCATGAGAGTCCGCAGCAGAGGTGCTGGAGGACGGGGAGGAGCGCCTAATCAATCTCCGGGAAGAGCCTCGTCTGCATCTCATCCTGTGCCTGAGACGAGGCATTCTTTCATTCGAAGCTGGAGAACTGGAAGAGTGTTGTAACCCAAGAGAGACGTTGGCCAATTGTGAGAGCGGAGGCGAGACGGAAGCTCTGGACAACTGCGCAAACCAATTCCCTGACTCTCGCATGAAATTCCCTGCAATAGAAATATGAAGATTGTCGCCGAGCTCTATGCAACCATGAAGCCTGGTTCTCTTACCGGTGACTGTGCGTTCGGAGGAGAGCCGCACAGTGGGCGAGCAATACACCGTAATAGGCCTGGGGAAGCTGCTTCTGGGCTGCTCGTTCGCCATCCCGTTAACTAAAACCCCAAATCTGCTGCCAACCATCTGCATTAACCTCTCCATTAATGGAGTAATCACCATGTCCTGTTTACCCTGCGTGGAGATATCTCGAACTTCGCTTATGGAATTGTGAACCGCGCCAGGCTTTAATTGCCTTAAATGCTTCATGATTGTGTTCAGGTGCTGTCGGAAACTTGGAGGTCCTCGTGGTCGACGTCTCTCCAGAGTGCCATCTGTCCGACGCATTCCTTTTACCATTTTAACCACCCGCATCCGGGTTTTCTGCATCACGATGGAGCAGCAAATAGCATTCTTGTCATTGTTCCTGATTTTGAAGAGTCTCAGGTGTACCTGTGAGAAGGTTGTGTTCACTGTCGACTCCAACATTGGCTAGGAAATCGGCGACTCTGTTTCCTTCCCTTCTTGTATGCAAGAAGGTGAGTGCCCTGTTGTTGACGAGCCAATCCTCAATGCTTTTCAAACGAGCCTCCAATCTCCAACTGTGGGCAATTTTCTGCGCATGGGCTCCGTTGAGAAGCTGTTTGGCCATGTTGATGAGGATTTGGGAATCCCCTTCAATTTCCAGAGGATGAAGGTTTAATTGTTGAGACAGAATAAGACCCTGACAGAGACCTTCTAGTTCTGCCAAGTTGTTTGTGTCCCAGCTGATCTTGCCCAAGTAGATGACTGAGGGATTGCCTTTGTGATCTCTGATAGTGCCTCCGAACCCAGCTTTGCCTGGATTACCTTTAGAAGCCCCATCAAAATTGAGTTTGTAGGCGTGCTCCGGAGGGGGAATCCATATTCTCTTGCTGTTATCATCTTGATGTGATTTACTCCTTGGCACTGGAAGTTGTAGGTGAAATCCCCAATTGTCCCAGATGGTTTTTTCCTTAGCAGTTGTGGGGAAATCACTAACATCCAAAGAGTGCAGATTGAGGGATTCTTCTAAATTGTGATAGAAGGTCCTCTAGATAACTTCCAAAGGAGTGCTCTGGTCTCTGAAGATTCGTTTATTTCTTTCCTTCCAAATGGTCCATAAAAGTAATCCCGGGATAAGGCTCCAAAGTTGGTTGAGTAGTTCACTGGCATAGGGGTGCGGATGCCATTCTCTTATGGTATTGATGATATCTTCAGAGGGTCGACAGTTGCGTTGGCATCGAAAGCTTACTTTTTCCCACAGTTGGCTTGCTAAAGGGCATTCATTCAACAGATGTTTCTGCGTCTCCGCTTGGGCCCAACAATTGGGGCAAATGGATGGGCCTTGAAAACTTCTTTTGATTAAGTTATCCCATGTGAGAATTTTTTGATGCCCGAAAAGCCATAGGAATGCTGAAACTTTTGGCCATGTCCAAGGTTTCCAAATTTTTTCCCATAGAGGATCTTTGGGTCCTGGATCTTGTGTGATTAACCTGTAAGCTTCTTGAGATGAGAAGGTGCCTTTGGGCATATAGCCCCATCGTAATATGTCCTGACAATGTGAAACTTTGGTGCATCGTCTTTTGAGCTCAGAATTTAGAGCTACCTGATCCTATTCCTCGATGTGCCCCATAATGCGATCCGCTAGTTTCCATTGTCGATACTCCTGTATAGCATTATCTTCCCAATGTTGATGAACCGTTTCTAGTTGCTGTCTGTCCCAATCCGGTCCAGGAGGAGGGCTGTAAGTGTTGGTAAGCTTTGGGAATTGATCCCAAGCATCTGTCCAGAATCTAGCATTTTTCCCATTCCTCAGTTCCCAGAAGCTGTGCCGCTGGCTCAGCTGAAAGTGCTGTTTAGCAGCCATCCATATTAGTGAACCTTTCTTCGTGGGTGTGAGCCGGATTAGTTCCTCCGGAGGTCTATGGTTAGCATATTTTGCTGTCCAGATAGTTGCCCAAGGTTTGCTGGGGGATTTGAGCCAATTCCACCAGATTTTTGCTCCCATGACCTCATTGATGTGGGAAGGATCTCTTAATCCTAATCCTCCTTGCTCCTTAGGCTTGCATACCAAAGACCATTTGACTAAAGCCCATTTGTTGTGTGAACCTTTGGATCCCCATAAAAAGTGCCTTTGCAGAGTTTTAATTCGTTTTAGAACCCATTTGGGTGCTGCCAAGATTGAGAAGAGATACAGAGGCATGGCTTGTAACACAGATTTTATGAGAATAATCCTGCTTGCAGTGTTAAGAGTCCTGTAGGTCCAAGAAGAGAGGCGGGCTTCTATTTTGTCAAGGAGATCACGCCAAGAGGAATGCTTTAAGGCTGAGTCTATGAGAGGCGCACCAAGGTATTTCGAAGGGAGAGAGGCTATGGAGAATCCAAGGATTCGGGCAATAGCTCTTTGGGTGTAGGGAGGAGTGTGGAAGAAAAAAAGCTGGGATTTGGCAGTGTTTATGCATGCTCCCGAAGCATCCGAGAAGTCGAGCAGAAGAGCGTTAAGGCGGGTGGCTTCTTGCACAGATGGATATCCAAAAACCATATTGTCATCAACAAATTGTTGGTGTGTAATGGCAGGGGAGTGGTGAACAGAGAGTCACTGGAGATGGTGGGAGTGAAGGGCATTTTTGAGGTGGCGCCCCAAGCCTTCTGCCATTAAGACAAAAAGGAAGGGGGAGAGGGGGTCCCCTTGTCTGATACCCCGAGAGGGAGAGAAAGGTCGAGAGGGGATACCATTGATGAGAATGGAGAAAAAAGCGGAGGAGATAAGATTATGAACCCACCGAATCCATGTTGGAGAAAAGCCAAAAGCAAATAACACTTTCTGGATGTACGTCCAACTTAATCTATCGAAAGCTTATGATAGGTCAATCTTAAGAATCATACCTGCTTGTTTAGTCGCTTTCAGGGAGTGAATGACTTCATGCGTAAGGATAATGCCATCCAAGATCTTCCTTCCTTCCACATACCCAGCTTGCTCCTGCGAGATGAGGAGAGGCAAGAGCGGTTTGAGTCTGTTGGCAATGACTTTGGAGATAATCTTGTATATTACATTGCATAAAGCAATAGGGTGGAATTTGTCCAGCGTGCAAGAAGCCTCTTCTTTTGGTATTAAAGCTAAAAAGGTAGCATTCAACGATGGGAGGAGCCAGTGCATCGTACGTGATTCTTCCACTACCATCCAGACCTCTTCTTTAATCAGATCCCAAAATTTGTGAAAGAATGTGGTGGTAAAGCGATCAGGCCCTGGAGCCTTTACTTCTTTGAGTTGTTTCACAGCAGTGTCGACCTCCATGTGCGTTACAGGGCTAAGAAGGAGTTGGTTGTGCTCTTCAGTAATCAACTTAGGAATGTTCTGAGTGATCTTTTCAATGGCCTGTGATCTGTCCTGTAGGGGTTCTTGATGCATGGATTGGAAGTGATTGAGGAGGACCTGCTCTATCTCCTCATGTTCTTCCACCTTCTCCCCTTCTGTATTCTTGATGAAAGTGATGTTGTTATTCATGCGTCGTTGAATGGTTGATCTGTGGAAAAATTTAGTGTTTCGCTCTCCCTCTTTCAGCCATCGGATGCGTGATTTCTGCCTCCATAAGATTTCCTCCTGCTTAGCTCTTTCCTCCATCTGCGATCGAAGTTGTTGTTCTTTTTCCAGGTCTTGATCTGTGCATCCTTCCAGGATAATTTGTTGCTGGAGATCGGCCATCTCTTGGTGTAGCTACTTCTGTGCCTGAAAGATATTGCCGAAGGTGGATTGGTTCCAGATCTTGATTTGACCTTTCAGGTGTTTGAGTTTTTGTTGGAATTTGAACATCTGCAACCCTTCTGGCGGTATATATCCTTTCCATGTTGAGGTGATGAGGTCATTGAATGCGTGGTGATTTAGCCAGAAGGCTTCAAATCGGAAGGGGCGACATGCAGTTTGACCCATCCTTTGCCATTGAAGAGATATTGGCCAATGGTCAGACCCCTGAAGGGGGATGATAGAGGCAGAGAGATCACCCCCTATGTGAACTGCGTTGTCTGAGATTAGAAACCTGTCCAGCTTGGAGGCAATGTTCTGTCGTCCTGTTCGTCGATTACTCCATGTGAACGAGCCATTGCAGAATTGCAAGTCTATTAACTGTTGGTTTTGTATGAAATTTTTGAACAAGCCGCTTTCTGGCTCCAGTTTGGATCTTCCACCCCTTTTTTCCTCCAGCATATTTATCATATTGAAATCACCTCCAATGATCCAAAGGGGGTGAATCCTATTCTGGTTGAGTCCTTCTATAGTATTTAGAAGAGCTGATTTACTCATAGCGTCCTGTGGAAAGTAGACGTTTGTGAGATGGCCATGAATTTTGGTGCCGAGGATGTGAAAAGTGGCTTGAATAAGATGGTGAGAGGCATGGAAGTCTGAAAGGGATATAGTTTGAGGGTTCCAAGCTATTGCTAGTCCCCCTGAAGCCCCCAGTGCATCAACCGCCACTGATTGACATCCGGGCCAAGCTTTGGAAAGAATGTTTCCAATCGCATTGCTATTGCACTTTGTTTCTTGCATGAAGAATATCTGAGGCTTATCCTGCTTAACCATGTTCTTTATCATTATGTGTTTCCCGGGACAGTTGAGTCCTCTAGTATTCCATGATGTGAGCTTCATGATTCACTGTTTGGGAGGGGCTTATAGTACTTTGTCAATTTAGCATATCTTCCAGAATCAACCAGGATTTTTCCTACTGTGATTGTTCTCTCCAAATCTGTTTTCCGACCTCTTTTCTTGGAGTCTTTCTAGATTGTGTTGCCATCCCATTTGCTGCCTGGTTGGATCCCCAGCTCTTTCTATTGGAAGGCTCTTGCTATAATTACCTCCAGTGTTTCAAGCTGGTGTGCTTGAATCTTGTCAAATTCTTTTCTTCTGCACGCTCTCTCAAGCTCTAATAAGTCAAGCCCTCCCAGATCTACGCTTTCTGGCTCTTTGTCCATAAGCTGAACTTGAATACTGCCTGCCTCTGGATGGTCCTGAAGGCTGTCCACTTCCATACCCATTGTTTTCCCTTCATTTGAAGTGAAGGGATCTTCCACTTGTCCAAACTGTATATTTTCGGGCAGAGGTGTAGATTTGGTGTTCTTAGGAGGGTTGGGCAAGGTGGTATTGGCTTCAGGGGTATTGATGGCATCCGCTAGAGGGGTATGATCTGGGATGGTATTTAGGACTTCAAAGCTGTTGCTTGAGGGAGGTACGGGGTTGACAGCAGAAGTGGGTTTTTTCCCCTGAGGTGGCTTCTTATTGGACCTTCTACGACTAGTCACCTTGGTGAAATCATCTGGAGAAGACGAAGCTGGGCTGTCCTTATTCTTTGTGGAGGCATTGAGTGGACAGTCTCTGAAGAGGTGTCCATGAAGGTGGCACCTGCGGCATCGGAAGGGTACATGCTCGAAATATAGGGGTTGTATCCATTCATAGTCATCGTGAAAGATGCTTACCGAGTCAGGGAGAGCTTGATCCAGACGCATGTAGACACAGATGCAGGCATACGATGTATATCGTCTCAGCTTTGTTTCCTCCGTTATTTTCACAAACTCTCCTAGTCCACTTCCAATGTCCTGCAGGGATTCCTCATCCCAGTACTCCAGCGGTAGCGAATACATTCGTATCCAGACTGGCGCCCAGCTTAGGTCTTCGTTATCAGGATTGAACCTCTCCACCCAATCTCTCAGATATATTCCAGCGGAGTTGAGGAAGTAAGGTCCTCCGTTGAGTACCCTGTTTCGATCCTCAATGCATATGAAGATCACCGTGAAGAAGCCCTTGGCTCCAAGCTGAAGGGTGATGTCTCCTTTGGGTTTCCATTTTTCCATTATCTAGCTTTGCAGTACCTTTTTTGTTGGCCAAATGCCGATAAATTTTCCAATGAGCGCGTGATCTTTCATAAACTGTATGCGTCCATTTATTCTGTGGCTTGGCAGCTCTATTTTCGGTCTATCCGTATCTATTGGTTTACAGGTCGCCGACTTCACCGTAGGGATTTCGTTTTGACTTGCTTTTCCCGCCTGTGCTTCTTTAGTCTTGTCATTTGTGTCTTATGGCGTTTCTTGTGTCCTTTTGTCCTGTGCATCCGGTATCTGTTGATCCAGAGTTTCTGTCATGGAAGTTCCTGCAGTTGCAGAATGGTTAGGTCCTAAGGGGGAAGACAGTGTGCCCCCCCCTGTGGGGCTCGTCATGGCTGGAAGCCCCCTGCCAATCCACGCATATGCTGAGCGGGGGAAGAAAGTGTGCAGAAGGTTGCAGAGGTAGTCGGCTCAGAACCAGGGGTGAGCGACA